>CM053270.1:58799950-58997830 GCA_028583415.1 Protea cynaroides
TGTAGAAGATCATAACATGAGTGATTCGACAGATCCTTAGCCTATGATAGAGAGTCAATCTCTTCTTAGCAAATTTTTCTCCTTAGCTTTTTCTTCTTCTCCTTCTCTTCCTTCTCTTCCTTCTCTTTCTCTAGGGTTTACTAATGTTCTAAAAGAGTGAAAAAGGGTTGAGGGACATCCTTTATATAGAGGAAAACTCTCCATATGGAGTCCTCTTTCAATTAAGAAAGCAATCCCTTAGTTTAGGAAAGTTTCCAAAACTCATAATCTGATCTAAGTTCTCACGGTCGATCATACGGTCGCATAAACCGTCGATCATAAGGTCGAAATTATCTACCGTGGGGTTCTGGATTTGATATTTTTGGTTTCCTTCCTTATGGTCAACCATACATACTCAGGCATGCGACCTTAGGTATGTTTTTAGTGTTTTTAACTCGATTCTCATACCTGATTTGTGATTTATCTTCACACGCTCGGTCCACTCGGTCCAGAAATGATGGGAAGACCTGGCACGACACGGTTAGACCAAGTTAGTGTAGTGCGGGTCTTACATCTGTAACCAAAGCATTACCCTCATCTGACGTCTTGTCACTACTATTTTTCTGTCGTGTCTCATTTATCAGCAAAACAGTAATAATATCACCAAATTTGAAAGTATCCTTACTAAACAACAGTGTAGTCACAATGTAATCAAATGAAGGAGATAATAAGGCCAACAAGAAAAGTGTTTTGTCATCATCTTTGATCTTCACATCAAGAGTAGAATACTCCGTCATAATTCTATTGAACTCATCAATGTGCACCTCAAATTTCACTTCATCTTACAGGCGAATGTCATATAATTGTTTCTTCAAGAACAATAGATTTGTTAATGATTTGGATTTGTACTTACTCTAAAACTTTACCCAAACTTCTTATGGATCTTCCAAATCAATGACCTTATGAAGAGTTTTATCCACCAGATACAACTGGATAGTGTTATTTGCCAGATCCCTCAACTCTAATCAGTGTTATTTGCTAGATCCCTCAACTCTAATCACTCATCATCATTTAAATTTTTCAGCTTGTCAGATTTCTTCTTGAGAGCCTAAACAACCCCTTTTTGCGTAAGAATATTTTTCATCCATTGTTGCCATAAGATGAAATCATTATAACCAGTGAAGCGTTCTATAGAGAATTTGAATCCTTCGTCGTCATCCAAATAACCTGATCTTTGCCTCTTGTGTTTGCCATCAACTTTAAAGAGTTTGATCACCATTGATCTTACATAAGACTGCCCGATCGATATTAAATCTATCTGATCCATGCCTTTCAATGACTCCGTAACACCCAAGAACCCTTAGAACAACAACCTCTACGTCTATTCCCTTCTTTCTTTGGATAGTGCATCGTATGTATGCCGAATATCGAACACACTTTTTTCTTCACAACACTTTTTTTATATATATAATATCTCCCCAATGTGGGAAGCAAACCCACTTTACTTTTCAATTTTCCTAGTTTTCACCTTAGAGCTCGTGAAAGCAAAGAAAAAAGGCTTAGAAAAAACACCAAAAAAACCATTGTAATGATGATCCAATGTTACAAACATAATTTAAACAAAAAACTACACTCTTTTGCTTCACCCAACAAAAGTCAACCTTTCAAGCTTTAGGCAAACCCTTTTCCTTAGACTGCATATGGCTAGCTTTTATTCTTCAACAACTGTTTGTCTTCTCCTTTTCTTAAACAACTCTTTATTCCTGAATGAAAAAAACTTTTCCGATCTTCCAAATGGAAAAAATAGGAATTCGTACGATCTCTGTAGTTTACCATTTTTTTTTCCCTGTATCTTTCATTACAAGATGACTCCTAGAAAACTACAATCACACCCATGAACTCTCATGGCAACTTTAATCTGCAACTTCACTCTCCCTTTGTAGAAATAAAAATCTCTCCATCCCGTTTCACACCTCCATTTGTCTAGATCCGTAATGATATGAAAAACCTAGTTCTGATACCACTTGTTAGGGATGAAAGTGTAAATGACAGAAAATATAAACAATAAGCAATCACACAAATGCAAAGATTTACTGTGCTTCAACACCCAATACAGAATACCTACCTCCACCCCAGAGAATCAAAGAAATTTCTTATTCACCAAGAAATATGTTATACATCTCTCTACCCTACAAAATATTTTTACTTTGCTCTCTTGCTTAAGGTTTTTCCTATAGAGATAATATATAATTAGGTTCCCAAGAAACCCTAATCCCACAATTATAAATTGACCCTTGTACATATAATGGACTCAAATCTAAATTTTAAATATAACTCCAATAACTATGTGGATCCCACAAAATACAAGACACAACCCAACAAGGTGAGAGAGTTCAAAGAACCCTCGTGACCGGACTCATCTTGTTCCAATTATAGCTTTTGCATATCCTTACAAGTATTCTAGCTACAACTTTTCAACAAGTACCAATTGGGTTATGATGGAGCAATTTCAGTTTGGTAACACGGTCTGTGAGATTTTAAGGTTTTCTAGTAGTTGTTGGATGAACTTTTGAGGATGTGTCAAGTTTGATCAAAATGAGATTCCAGATCAGATGTAACACTAAATAATTGAGAATGGAAAAGTTGCAAACAAAACCAAGAAAGCAGAAAAGATGAAGAGACATAATGCAAAGAAGGCCAATGTAAGTCAATGTAAAGGCTACATTGACATAGAGAGCTTAGCCAATGCAAAGCCTAATCAGGAAGATCAATAGATATTCCCCATAACTGGAATTTCATAACATGCACATGAACATCGAGAATGGATTGAAACTTAGTTACTTCTTCCATAACAGCCTGGATATCATGCGAAATAATAATAAATCTTCCTCTCAATTCATATAATAAGGCCCAATAAACAAAGTATCTGTCAACCTTAGCACTCTGTATAGCAAAAACCACTTTCACAGCATTTGCATCCTTCATTTGATCAGTATTCTCCCTGTAAAAAAAAGTTCAATCTGTCTGTGAAAACTCTAAATGATCGATCTGGAGACACAAGAGCAATATCGGAATATATAAGTTGGCATATCCATCGATGTTCAATAGACTTCCCAATCATTTGATCTACTGAAGGTATTCGTTGAGATATCCCCAAAGGCGTCAAAGGATCACAAATTCATGCTAGTGGTTTTGAATATTTTTACAAAATAGTTTGAATCTCAATCTTTCATCAAATAAACTGAAAGGGTATACTGATCAAATTATTGGCGATGCAAATGTTGTAAAGGAGGCTTTCGCTATACAAGGTGCTAGGGCTAACAATGATTTTTTGTTCGTTGGGCCTTCCTATGTGAATCGAGAGGAACATTCTTTATTATTTAGCATGATATCTTGACTGACATGGGAGAAGTTATTGAGATTCAAACTGTTTTTGTTGCTCCTGTGCCTGAAATTCAAGTTACGAGGAATAAATATTGATCTTATTTGTGATAGTATCTCTCTTTTAGTCGTTCTTGAAGATTAGAATATCTCCCATGGATTTGTACTGTCTAATGTATGAATAAACTGTTCGAAACCTTAATTGATGCAATGTTGTTGGGCATTCAATTAATGAGATATGCCGTTGTGGGCATGACATCACTCCAAAATTAAAGAGGCATATTCATGCCAAACACCAACGAAGGAGACACCTCAAGCACGTAGTTTTTTTTTTTTTAAAGCAAGCATGTCAACACAACTAGTTTGGTGAAGAATGCCCTGCGCAAAGAGATAAGACTGAAAGGGACCATTTGTATAGGTTTTGTTAGTTTTTTTCCCTAGATGGCCTCTACTGATGGCAATGCCGAAGGTGGAGGTTTTTCATTCATGTAGGGATTGTTTTTGTTTTTCTTTTCCCATTATTTAATACAAAGAAGCCTTTAGCAACAAAAAAAAAAAAAAAGAAAAGAAAGGGACCAGTTGTATACTCAATACCATTTCCGTACAAAGAATCTTCACTTAAACATTAAACTGGTTCTAAACTAGATTGTGAAACTCTTGAAAACAGTGAAGTACTTAATTTTGTGACAGCAAATGAATCCAAATAGTATGGGTGTAACAATCAATAAAAATGACAAATCAACGATGTCCAGAATTTGAAACAGAATGGGCAGGGCCCCAGATATCAGAGAATCATAACAAAGGGGACAACACTTTTTTTTTATTTATACTAGGATAAACAATACGGATGTATTTGGCTAAAACACAAGCATCACAATGAAAATTATTTGGAGAACAATGCGGAAATAACGTAGGAAAGACTTTAGCTAAAGTGCCGAGTGGAGGATGCCCCAAGCACCGGTGCCATTCACGTGACGTAGACAAAGATGAGCCACTATCAAAATGAGTGTGATGTGCATGTTCGGTAGATGTAGACCTAGAAGCAAGAATGCCATTAAGGAGATATAGACCACCACTTTTTGTGCCAGAGCCAATCGTTTTCCTCATTACCAAATCTTGGAAAAGACAAGATGAAGGGAAAAAAATGTGACTTTTACAATTTAAATCTCAAGTAAGACTACTAATAGAGTGAAGGTTAGTAGAAAAGCTGCGACCATGAAAGATGGATGATAAAGATAATAAAGGAAAGCAATGAATGAAACCCTTCCCAAACCCAAAGGAGAGAGAACCATAAGACACTCGAACCTTGTCTTTACCAGACAAAGGGGAATATTGGAAGAAAGCACTAGAGGAGCCAGTCATATGGTCAGTAGTGCCGGAGTCAAGAACCCATGGACGAGAATCAACCGAGGCAAACTAACCACCAAAATAAATACCTGAATGGAAAGTAGAGTGTAGATCAAATGTTGTAAGGGTAGATGTGGAGACTGAAGATAATGGCAGCTTCAATTTTGTCATTAGACTTGAAGAAGAGACACTTCATCATGGGAAAAAGAAGCACCAACATCATCGGCCTTAGTAGTCTCTGCGTGATGAGCACGGGCACTAGTGGACAACCATGACCTCAACCATGTCCACAGTCAGTCGGTCGGCTATTCAATTTCCAGCAATACTCGTAGGTATGGCACCATTTGCCACAATAATCAAACTTGACTGGATCATTGTTCGGAGCAGAATGATCACTAGGGCGAGGAAAAGCCCCACATGATGGAACACCAGAACCAGAATAGAGAGCGGAGTGGTCAGGAGGATTAGGATGCAACATAACTGAACGGTGGCTATCGCCAATTGAACAAGGGAATAAGACTGCTCCAGAGATGGGAAAGGATCACGACTGAGTACCTAAGCCCGAGTCTAACTGTACTCAATATTAAGACCAGCCAAGAAATCATACACATAGAGCTTGTCCTCCTGTTTCTGAAACTTGGTAGCATCGGTTGGACAAGAGGCCTGCAAAAGTCCTCACAAAAATCAAGTTCCTACCACAGGCTTCGCAACTCTGCATAATACTGAGACAGAGAGCGCTCTTGCTGTTTGGTTTCATGAATCTTCTTCCATAACTCATAAGCCTGGGTAGTGTTACCAACCTGAATATGTCGCTTTAGCTGCTATCTAGATTGTGGCAGCTGAGTCCAACAATAAATCGCCACTAGAAATAGTGGGTTGCATGGAATTGACAAGGAATGACATTACCAAGGAATTTTCTGAACTCCATTTTCTCTGGGATGAATCAGCAATAGTTGGTTTCTTTGTTTCGCCATTAATGTAACCAGCATATCCACAGACATCATAGATAAAAAATAGGATCTTGACCACATCAAATAATTGATACTATTTAACTTGATGGAGCTGGTAGGGAACGAGGGAAAAAAACCAAAAGGAGATAAAGGCCGCTAGGACATGCTTCAAAAAAACTCACAATCAAAGTGAGGTCTCAACCATATAGACCAAATGATAAAGGGGGCACAAGGCCCTAGTGGTGGTGGCGAAGAAGCACCACCAAAAGCTTGGCTGTAAGAGAGAGACTGCTAAGATCTAGGCGGTAACCTTTGGTGGAGAGACGATCGCAGAAAGGGGAGTGACAGCACTAGCGAGAGGGATTTTGAGAGATCCTAGGTTGATTCCTAGATCCAACCGTGCCCTGATACCATGTTGCGATTTGAGGGAATAATCGGCTTGTCAATATGACAGGAGCCAAGCTTTATTTATAGGTTAAAATATACATCAGTAAGGGCATCCCAGTGCACGAGGCTCCTGCTACTATAAGGTCTGGCGAGGGTAGAATGTACAATAATAAGGAAGGAAAATAAAAAGGAAAGAGTACAAAATGAATGAAAGGTAAGGCTGAGTTGTAATCCTTAGCCTAACATTCACCCTAGACAATTATACCCTTAAGCATATTTCAACAGTACCATATCACCAGTTTACATAGATTTAGTAAATCTGAGAACAACCGAAAAATGGGCCACTTAAAAATTTAATAGACAAAAACTGAATGTGGTTCCCATTCCATGTACAGAAAGATCCAACATTTCAATCAGATTGGCTAGATATGCATGAGAAAGCTACTGTACAAAGACATAAAGAGTCAATTAGTGTGAGCAAACACTTGTGAGTGAGTAACCAGCAATAGCAGTGCTCATTATGGATGATGAAGCTTCTCCCCTTGAGGTGCCTATAAGTGGAACAAGTTATCATCACTCCAGGTCGCCAATAGAAAGGAAACATTTTTAGATTGACCAAAATACATGTATCATGCTAACACAATGATTTAATATGTTATGATTAGTTTCATTAGTATGAACAACAAAATGTAGTGCAATTCACACAAACAAGTTCATCAATTATTTAAATGGTTTGGTCCTCTGTGTTTGTGTTTCTCTTTTATTTTAAATACGGGCAGCGTAAAATTGAAAGGGTTGAGAGGAGCTACACCTTCCTATTAAAGAGTTTGTTTTAATGATATGCAGGGGATCTAAAATGTAGTTAAATGGTCAAGACCTTTATCTATGCCATTATCAAAAAATCCAATGCCTACTGACTTCAATAAGTTTTTGACTCTTTGGATAAGGAAGTGAAATTTTCAAACTTAAAAAAAAAACTTTTGTAATGATTCACAACACATGACTATGTAACTAACTCCAAATCATTGCATATTTGGTTATTAATTTTCCCTTTACTTTACATAAAAATCCTTGACATTTAAAACCTAAATTAAAAATTACATTTAAAAGGTATCATTACTAAATACGGTAAGAAATTTAAGTAATTTATACAATCATGTTAAGTAATGATAATAAAAGTTCATATTTTAGGTTTGAAAGATTTCACTTCTCTTCTTTTTAATTTCCCTTGCAACCAAACAGAGCTAAAGGAAATTGTTCGGAGAAAATCTTGAAAATTGGAATTCAAATCTAGAAGCAAAAGGATTGAAAACCCAAAAAAATACTAAATTATATCTCTAGTGATTACTCCTCATGAAGCTTGCATGATAGCCTGTGAAATGAGTCTAGGAACTAAAACTAAAGGGGATATTCAGAAGCTCTCAACTTGAAGGTGAGAAGGTCAAGGATGGTATGGCACTGCACTCAAGATCTACCTCTTCTTTCCGATCTTCACTATTAGGTAGGGGTAACCAGTAGCCTGAATATATTTCAGACTAGCCCATAAAACAATCTCTTTTAAACAGGAACAGTTTTTCTGTTTTCAGCATATTTTTAGGTTTAAATTCTATAACCCTAAAAACATACCTTCCATTCGGTTGGGATATTCAGAGGCCATCAACTTGCAAGCAGGTGAAGGGGTAAAGGATGGTGAGGCACTGCACTCCAGATCCATGCATCTACCTCTATGGGGGATGTACCCTACAAAGACTTTGGAATGCGAGATCACTCCTTCAAACTTTAACACAGATACCACTCCCCTAATAGATAAAGCAAACATTCTTTTTTTATTGTAGGAAAACCTGAATATATTATAACTGAAGGTGGTTAAAAGAGATGGGAGGGTGGTAGGAAAACATAAATATAATATAACTCCAATTTTGGTTAACAGAGAAAAGTGCTTACTGATTATTATCATGACAGCCTTTACTTGTCTGGTTTCTATATAGTTTAAATTGCTAAATTAGTACTATATTGCTGCCTAGACTGCAGATAAGCTGCACAGCACTCCTAATATGACACACCCAGGGAAAAAAAACCATTTCACTGTGCTAATTATGTGTATCTGTCCACAAATCTGAGCAGTTGTCATCATGAGATTCTAATAATCAATGAGGATGGAAATGCAAGAATTACATTATCTTCTCTGCAAGCAAGAACTGAAGTATTTTGCCTTAGTTAATAGCTTTTCATTTTTGCACTTGATTCAACCACTTTATTTGGTGCTTCTCATTTTGTGCTGAGCCAATTTCACATGATATTAGTAATGGTAAAAAGATTCTAACAGAACAATGCGGAAATTTGTACTATGATATTACTTGAACACTCCATCAATTAAGATGACTATACATTCATATTTTCTGCATGTGTCTGGAGAAAGACCTTTCATCATGAAATTCTAAGGATTTTAGTGATTTAACCAACGAAAAACCCCCCACTTTAAAATGAAACAAGCCTCTGATTGGTTTATGGCTGAAGACACCACCACATAAACAAGGTGGACAGAGGGAAAAAGGTCAATGGAGCATGGCAGAAAGAGAGGAAGGTTCCAGATAAGTATTTCCTCTCCAAAGAAACCTTCTCACGTTCTCCCAACAACTCTCGAGCCTGTTATTTGTGAATACTTTGGGGACACACTTGATGACTTGGAAGAACTATGCCCAAACAGATTCAGCTTGCTGATCTTCTTTGAGAAAGAGCTCATAAACTTCCTAGAGTTAGATCTCTCCATGTTCTTTTTCATGAAAACATGATCCTTCTCCAGATCATTCAGTCTCATTCGTAATCGAGTGAGTTCCAGTTTCAACTCCCGGTTCTCTCTTCTTAAGGATGCATAGTTGTCTCGGGGTGACATTGCTGCACTGAGTGCATCACTGCTGATCCGCCATGACTGGTGCATTGGTTTATGACCATCATCTGGATAAGAGCAGGATAAGGCATTTCGGAGCCTTATCTGCTCAAAATATAGCACTTGGACAATTGACTGGAGAGGGAGACGTTCATTTTGTGCTGCATGCGCACCTGCTTCTTGTGAGAGCTTTTGGAAATCAATTAGTTTGCAGAGCTTCTTTTTCTCCAAATCTGATAGTCCCTGATGAGCCTGAGACATGAGTTCATAAAGTGATTAATATTTATCACCAATTAAAGGCAAAGACAGAGAGATCAAACTCAAGATTAGTCGTATATAAATTTGAAAATTAATTGAGGATAAGCAATTGGAAATTAGCGTGTCAATCCCATTGTAGAGACAGAAAGGTCAATAACCAATTGGAAATTAGCATGTCAATCCCATTGTAAAGGATGTTCATGGACCACCAGTGGCTCCACGAACAATGTAGTTTAAAAATAAAAAGTTACCAAGAAAAAAAAATTTAATAAAAAGGGAAAGGATCAGCTACCACCATTTTACCCCAGAGACTAGTTGCACTTTTCATTGTTGAAAGAAGCAGCCACAAACTTCTGTTATGTTTGTTGTGATGGGTATGAGGTATTTATCCAGTGACTAATTACCTAGAATGTACCATAGACCAGGAAGGTTGCAGAATTTACCAATAGTTGGGATAACAAGGGGTGCACAACCCTGTTAGAGCCAAGGGAATATGTATTAATCTTTTGGAGATTTAGGCATAAATAAACCCCAGCCTTTGAAACCCTATTTTTCCAGGGTTATTGATGAATGCTCATATTACCTTCTGGAATTGGTCACAGTGCCAAACCATGTGAATCTTTCTCCATAGTTTGTTTAGTTAACTATGGTTCAGGTACTTTCTACAAAGCAAAAATAGAGCTGTCTTTCTATTGTTTTTTGCATGGTTGGATTTTTATTAAAAAATGAAAAGGGTCCTCGTGTAGTACAAGATGAAGAAAAGAAATGCTTACCTTGAGGAAAATATCAATTGCTCGGTACAGACCATCATGAATAGTGCGTGCATGTGCTGGTAAGGACTCTGCAATGACCATGAACTTGGTGAGCTTAAGATTTGCATCGGCAGCAATTTCAGCAAGGTAATTATCCACGAGTTTTGCAACTTTGAGCAATGCAGATTGAGAGGGTGACTGAAGGCCATCAGATTCATAACCAGATTCATCTTCCATATCATCTTCACTGTCATCATGCTGAGAGAAGTTTACTAAGATTCTGTGAACAGTGTCAATATCAAATAAAGTATCGCCAGTATGGTGGAAAGATGGAACCAGAAGATCATCAAGAGTAGCCATTTCCAGTTGTGATCCAATCCTCCTCTCAAGATCAAGCCTGCAAGCAACCGTGCAATCAAGCATCACCGCAGTTCGTAAGAGCCCAAAAAGAAAAGTTATGGGGACAACAGATTTTTCTACAGGCAATAGGCTGACAATCGTCTCCACCACGAGTTTCTGCTCATGGCCAACAGAACTTGCGATCAAATCAACTTTTGGCTGGGTAGATGCAGTCCATAAGCTGGGTTTCTTTGTCAAAAACTTTTGAGCATAATTTACAAGTGACACACCAATGCTCTCAGGACGTACCCCTCGACACCTCATTGCTGCTATGACTCTCTGATACAAGTCAATACGAAGAACAGACAAATCTTCAATCCACCAGTCCCCTTCACATTTGCTGGCCTGCTTATTCATGTGTAACCTCCCTGAGCTGCTGTACTCTAAGCGTGAGAAGCTAGAGGCTATCTGCTCTGCACATGCCTTGGAAGCAATAGCATCAGTACATCTGTTGACTATATTAAGCTCATCAGCAAGAGGAAGCAGGTTCTCACACTGTTGCAAGACTTCAACACACATTTCAAGATTCTTGCAGACAATAGTATCTAGATATGCTTCGGCACGAGAACCAAGGTTGTCTTTTGCATATTCCTCAGTCATTTCCAGGTAATCAGAAACACAACATAATTGCGCGACATTTGAGGATGTAATCTCAAAGTTAATGCCATAGCTAAACTTTGCTGCCAACTCAAATGATTCAGCACCACCAGGTAAGTTAACAAGTTCTATCCTTGAAATATCAGAATCTCTATGCTCTGCAACCAGCTTTCGGATTCGTCCACTTCTAGACACCAGGGGAAACTGCACTCACCACATTGAAAATAATAAGAACCTTTGCAACATGAACATACAAATATGAATTATAATCAAAGAAATGCAAAAATGAAAAGAGTTTTTCCAACGAAGAGAAACATTTAAACATAGCAATTAACTTATTCACAATTCACATGCATGGGCGCATCTTAGGTCTAGGAAATCCATGTATTTAACTGTGACAACAGTTCATGACGTGGTCCAATGTGGAAATACCATCTTTTCCCCATGAATCACCCAACTGTCTATCTCATATATCTGCATGGCCATATGATTGCTGCAATCAAAAGCCAATAATGTTTTTTAATCATGCCATGAATCAACTTATATGCTTGGAATAATCGATCTTCAATCAGAACTCTTTTCATTCCATTCTGCTCAAAAGAAAGCTTAAAAAAGCTCATACATCATGTCCTCTCCGTGGAGAAGCCTGACTTAGGGAATAAATAAGATCAGAGCCACTTCTTGCTTGCAAAAGCACATGCTAGAAAGTATTGAAATTGGAATCTCAAACTCTACCATAGCTTCAACTGGAGATGAGGTAGAGGATTAATGAGTAAAACAAAATTATATATATATATATATATATATATATATATATATATATATATATATATATATGATTCTAAACCATAGATGATTGTTAAATTAACAAGGAACTCGATCCATTCTTCCTAGTCCTAGGCATTTATCTTATTTGTTTCCTTATTCTCATTTGTTCCCTTATTCTCAATGTTCAGCCATGAATAGCAATCATAGCAATGGTACTAACATAAATAATGAAGATGTCATACTCAAAGTCTCAAACAACTCCCATGCTTTGGAGCAGAGTGGAGCAGAGTCTGCACAAGGTACAGGAGTAAACTTGGGAGTTAGCAAGTTATTATGTTTCCCCAATGATTTATTTACTCATTTTCTCATTGGAAAAGATAGAATGATATGATAATTATTAATGAACAGATATGATGCTGTCAGATGACAAATATTGAAGTGACAACAACGAATATTTAAGATAGCTTCTCCACTTTCAGAATGGAGTTCACATGAATTTTTTTTTTTTTTTTGTACTAGGGTTTCACAGGATTAAATGGATATACAAAAATTGATGGATAAAGATGTATAGATTTACCTTATGTAAAGAAAATGTTCCTCCACTTATTTCTATGGTAATATCACTAGGAACGTCCGAAAAAATCCTGCAATGAATTAATTGCTAATTACTGACAAAAGAGAAAAGCAGGAATTTATTAATAAGCTAAAGCATGCTGATGTTCAAAATAAGAAAATTTATACATGGATTATGGTACGACATGTCGGAATGGATTTTGGTATAAAAGAGAGGGAAGGAGAAAAAAAACCTGAGGAGCAGTCACTAAGTATTTAAGCATATAATATATGCCAGAATGTTGTCCTCAGGAAAAAAAAAAATGCAATGCTTTAACAATTGCAGCTTTAATGTAATCATAAAAATTATGCGTGATCCCCATGGCATTCATGTTAGCTTCAAGGGATGGGGGTATATGCTAAATCGAATTAAGAGAGGTGGTGTTCAGAGGGATAGCAGAAAGAGATCCGCCGGAGTGGGGGTAGGATCAAGGATGTTATATTTTAAAGAAGGGACCCTAAATGCTTGTGCCTGTAAATTAATCCCAACTGTTATGAGACATCACCAATATGAGTTGAGATCCATGCGGGCACCACTGCCCTGCAGATGGCATTTGTTAAAGAGATCCACGCTTAAAGTTGTGTCATAAGAACTGAGAAACATATTAGCTTCAGGAGACTATCCTTCTCCATTGAAAGCACAAGCTCCTGGGTGTTTCTTCTGTAATCAAATTATAACCAACCAAATACATAATTCCTATAATAACTCACTGGAAAGCATTAACTACACTTGCTTCATCTACTTATTCCTCTTACATTGAAATATAATTACAGAAAATCCACAGCTACCTACAAATCAAATGACTCAAATGGGCATTGGAACAAGACGCATAACAGAAAAATTGAAGCTACCCAAAACAAAACATACACAGTGGGAAGCGCATAAGCAGTAAGAAAATGAAAACAGAGAGGGACCCAGAGAGAACAAACCAGTCATTGCAACGATGCCTTGAGGATTTGGACAGGGAGAGCTTCTGCGGGTGCTGCTTGTCATTGCGGTCCATTGGGCAGAAGCTCAAGAATCAACAATAAAGAAATGAAGAGAAGAGAAGAAAAGAGTGAAGTGAGGAGAAGAAAAAAGATGAAGTAGTGAGGATTGAAACCCAATTGCTGCTGTTGTTGTTGATGATAGTGTTGAGCATGCAAGAAGGAATAGATTGCAATGGTTCAAAGCCATGAATGACACTGTTGGTGGGTCATACAGAGCTTTAAGCTTTTGCTCTTCCCTTGGATTGTCGAAGTCGCTACCCTACAGCACTTCCGTAAAGAATACCGAAAGCTGGTCTTCTGACACTCGCTAAGTCAAAATCCAAAGACTGGGTTGGTAAGGGACAGAGAATTTTTTTTTTAGAAAAAGTAGTTATTCGTTTCTCTTCCATGCTTGGGAAAAAAAAAGAAAAAAAAAAAGGTTGAAAAAGGAACAGAACGTTACGGAAAAGGAAAGCATGCGAAACAGGAGGAATTTCCCTTTTATGTGTAAACTGTTTTCCCAATGATTGCTTTTCCCACGCTATAGCACTGATTGGTAACGGATCGGGCATGGACCGTTTTAACTTTGGGAATTCCAAATTTTTTTTTTTTGGGATTTTTTGGATTTCATACTCTACTATCGTCTACAGTTCTCTCCATTAGGGATGCCTTAAGACATAATGTGATGACTCGAAGGTCTATCTTATGACCTTCTAGGTGTCTGTACTTTATCGTTAAGATACCAACCAACTGGGTAAGGCAGATGGTTCACGGATTTGATCTTGACCTTGGGGTCAATCAAGTGATATATCGACCTAGGTGGGTCGATGGGTTGGGTCGATTATATTTCCCATGCTATAGAACTGATATGGGTCGGACATGAATCTAGGGGTATCAAAATTGGGCTCAAATTGAAAATCGAAACCGAACTTTATTGGACAGGATTTGTGTTGTGTTTGTAGAGCCAAGTGAAAAATGAAACCAAACCGGACCAAATGATAAGCTCAAACCAAATCGGACCAATAAGACTGAAATCAAATCAGTCCGATAATGGACCTATAAGAGTCCACTAAGCCAACCTATTATTAAATATACATATAGGAAACCAACACCGAAACCAAACCAGCCCGATAATGGTTCGATAGAACCCATTCATCCAATTTTTTCACTACATATACATATAGTAAATCGAAACCAAACCAAGAGTGGATCGATAGAAGTCCATTAAACCAGTCTATTAACTAACGTATACAACACATCCCATCCCAGCCCGAATCTCTTGTTAGACATCTTTCGGGTTGCTCATAAAAAGTCCGAGACCAGAACCAATCGAACCAACCCGTTGACACCCCTACATGAACCAGTTCAAATCAAGCTTTGATTCGTGTCCTTATGTCCAATCAGACGATATATCGGCCTACGTGGATTGACAGATCGGATCCTTTATGGTAGGGCTACCCATTTATATGAAGGTAGAATGGTTAGTGTTTGGGTGGGGATCACCCCAAACATGTAATAATGTAGATACAAATGATAGAAAATGATATGATACCTTCCACTACCACCACCATTTTTTCATCTAGAAGGAAACCAGGACATTTTCAAGGTCAAACATCTTATGTTTAAGGCCATATAACTTGAGGGGATTGGGTCTATTATGACTTTAGTAGGTGGAAATTAATTGTTGGTAGGTGAGGATGGTAACAGTATCCAAGTATAAAGTAATAAGCTTTTTTATTTGAGGATTTGTCTTTTGCTAATCCCTTTTTTTTGTTGATGTGTAAAAAGGATTCTAGAATTCTAAAAGGGTATGTTAGTAATTAAGTGTGCAAGTTTAGCCCTAGGAACCTGAGATTTTCATGATTTTCGATAAGGTTAAATCTGGTTTTAGTTTGGACAAGTTTAGGCTTTAGGGTAGTAGGTGTATTTGGACCAAAGTCCAGAGGATCAAATATAAACAAGTTCATGCCTTGTCGATGAGAAACCAATTAGCTTCGGACTGTCAATGTGCAAGGGGTTAAATGGTGGAGATCGATTAAGCTTGACTAAAACCGACCGATTCACACCATTAGTTCATTTTTTTTTTGACAAAAAGTAACACCTAAAATTAAATTAATATATTTGACTCCAAATATAATAAAATTGACAAACTAAACTAGGTTTTCCTAAAGCCTAAATAAGACAAATGTAGAGGATTAACTGAATATGTATGAAAGAGACTAATAAAAAAAAAAATTTAGGCATGAGGAAAAGGGGTTGTTTTTTATATAAAAAAAAAAAGAAAAAAAGAAAAAAAAAAGAAAAAGAAATAAATGATTTTATACTTGATCATTACTATGCCTTAAAAGGGGAACAATTTTGGCCTAAGGATCCTCCATGCCACTAATAGCTACTGGCAATGAGGGGATTCGAAGGTAAAGTGTATCGAATGCATTCCTAATCGTCAGATGTCTCACAGTCGATTGACAACATTAAAGAGGATCTGGATCCATAATTTGGTGGTGTTTGGAAGGAATCTTATGTCAATCTAAATATAAACGATTTACGCATGTATATCTGTAGATGAAACCTTTGCTTAAAAAAAGTATTCATCCTCCTCCCATCTTCTCCACAAACACAAACACTTTGGTGAATCCACTTTTTTTAATTGACACGATAAGAAATGGTAGCTCAGATGCATGGAATTTCAGGGATTGCCTATTGTAAACAGTGTCTGGTTACATTAAATCCGGTAAAGGATTGGCTGCAGTTGATCTTGATCGGGATCGGCGGTCCTCTTTACCCTGTATCATACCTTGATTCATCAAAAATGACCCCATCAAACCGTATTGATACCCTTGCTAGCCTCAGTCAAACCAATCCCAATCCAGGTCAATCCGAACCGCACAATAAAACCTTGTCTGTAAAAGGATTGGGACGAAATAAAAATAACATAGAAGAGTTCATGGAGTTAATAGAGGACAAATCTGTGTACAGTGTACACTTGTTCTTAGACTATGGAGGGGTGAAATGACTACTTTACCCCTAACAAGATGTCGCAGTCAGACAGAGAACCTTTGCCCTTTTGAAATTGTTGAACTCAATTTACTAATTCTGCAACACTTAATTAAGCTTTAATTTGCAAAATATTTCCCTTTCTAAAGGAACATAGAAGACAAGTCCTGAATTTCCAATGATATTGTATAGAAATCCCCTCGTGCGGTAGTTCCAACGCACATATCGATGTATTGGTATGTGTACCGACTGAACTCTAGCCGTTGGATCAGTCGACAGTTCCAACAGCCGCAGGAGAGGATGTGGATCCTGATTAAATACTCTCAAGATCACAGATCCACATGCTCTCCTCCCAGAAGTTCGGGAGGAGAGGCGGCAACCCCATTGGATGACACCTGGGACTTGAAATCCAAACTCTCCATCCGAACCGATAAGATAAACTGACAAAAGGGTGTCAGCTTTGATAGAAGATTCGGATTCACCTGAATTTTAGATACTGGCCATCTAATGGGATTACCGCCTCTCCTCCGGAATGTCTCAGTCAAGAGGATTTGGTTACCAAAATCACGCAATAGAAGACATGACATTAAGAGGATTTGGGATTGTAGGCTATATCCCTTTCACCGAAAGAACCTTTAAATTGTAGTAATCACTGAATTCACAAGTGGGAATTCAATGGGAAGTCACATCATATTCAGTGAGAGTCATTTGAATCTTGACCTTAATAAACAAAAATATATCAACATTTGATATTGCTAGTTTAGAAGAGGGTTTTATTCCTTTGTTCATGGCCCCACCATCCCTGGGCCCCACTGTATGCCCCCAATCCTGGGGTGGAACCCACATTGGGCCTAAACAAGGTCTGAAAAGAAGGAAAGGGAAGGGTTTCTTTATCCTATTGTTAGATCTTATCTTAAAGTTGGATTTGAGCTTTTCCCACCAATATAATCCAGAATTCGGTGCTTTTTTTTTCTTTTTTGGAAGGGGGGAGAGTTGGTTGATCCTCCGGAAAATGACCATACTGCCCCTGAAAATAAAAAACAGTATACATAATCACATTCATCTCAATTATTTTTTTTTATTTTTTTATTTTTGGTAAAATTCATCTCAATAATTGGATCTGTCATAAACAAAAGATAAACCCTATACTATGGTTTTATGAACTTATATTTATGTTATTTCATAACAAAAAATAAACCCTGAGTGAGACAGAAGCACTTTTCATGGAGGCCATGTTCCTCTTTTGAGTTTCTTTGGTGAAAGACAATAGTGGTAATCTTAGAGGAGAGCTTGAAGAAGTATGGGATCTCTAGAGGCCAAAGGATATGAAAAAAAATGTTAGATTGGAAATAATCATGGAATCTTTGATATTGATATTCGATGAATTTATTTTTTTTTGTTTTGGATAGTTCGGCTTCAGTTTCAATTCTCACTGAAGGAATTGAGGAAAAATCTCGAAGACATTCCAGAGACTATTTAAATTATTTTATAAACCGATTAGTCGGTAAAACTATCGATTTTCGATTCAAAATGGAAATGTGAACCGGTTTTTTATTATCTATTTATCCGAAACTAAAACAAATAAATTATATATTGCTTGATCCTGTTCAGTTTTTATTGACCTGTTTCCATTGGATTTGTCGGTTTTGGAAAAGTATTGATACCTTTATTTGTGAGGTTAGAGAGAGAGAGAGAGAGAGATGGAAGAAAGTTGATAAGGAATCAGTATAAAATCGGTGGATTTGTATCGGTTTTGGACATGGCCGATCCTGATCCTATATCGATCCTAATGTACATTTAAAATCGGTCCGGTACTGTATTGGTGGTCCGGTTCGGTCTGATGCAGTCATGTGCCTCATAAAATACAGTTGAGCGCCATTGTTTGTAGCAATTTTGAAGCTTTGATTACTCCACATCCAGAGCTCTGATGGCTTTGATATTTGGAGGCTTGAATCACTTTGGGTCATGCTTCAAATGCCAAGTCGGCAATCGTGATTTTGACGGCGAGAATTCCGGATTTACGCCAGCCGGAGAGTAGCATCTTCCAACTCAAAACAGAACAGGGATATAAGTTGAGGTATTTTCTGCAGCTTCAATGGTGGTTTCATTCCCATCTGTAGTCCTAACAAAAAGCATATTTCTGGAGTTTCAATGGTGGGTTTCCTCCTACACACTTGCTGGCTGATTATCATCCCTGCCGGCCAATTATTATCCCACTATGTTGCGTTTTACATACCTGTTGCTGCTAGAATTGGCACGTAATCTCTAGAGATAAGATAATCTGTAGTAGACACGGACAAAGTGAAGGGGTCAGACTCAAGGCTCTGAGACCACTCCAATACCTAAAGATCCACACAGCAAGCAACAAACAATCCCAGAAAGCTACCTTTACACACTGGATCAGCCCGTTCTTGGCCGATACGGATTGGATTGGATCGATATTTTAAGTGACTAATAGGTATCTGATACCTAGATCTATAACCTTGGACTTAATAAGGATCATAGCTTAAGTAATAGTGTTGGTTACTATTATTTTACTTTTCAATGATTTCAACGATTTCAAGTTTGTAATAATTACAAAAGTTTGAAGACATTAGTTTTTCGTGTTCATACATTAGCCAAGCTAGCTAGGGCATCTATGCTATAGGGAGAACAAGGTTGTAAGGGATTCACATCTTCTCCTCTGAGTGATTCAGGAGGAGGGAGATATTCCTATTGCATGACCGACACGTGAGGCTCAGGTGAATCCAAACCTTCCATCCGAGCCGACACCCTTTGTTGGTTCTGCTTGTCGGCTCAATGTCGGCTCGGACGGAGGACTCGGATTTACCCAAACCCCAAGTATCGGCCATCCATCCAGGCCACCGCCCCTCCTCCCAAATCTCTAGGAGTAGAGGATTTGAATCCGATTGTAAGAGTCCATTATGAGTCCGCAAAAAAGGAACAGTCGTATTTGTTCGAAAAATTAAAGGGCATTTCTCTTTAAGGCAAACCAACCAAAGGGAGGAGGGGGCAGGGGGGAACAGTATTTTTCCCATTTTTTATTTGATCGTTTCATATCTTCCTCCCACTATATCTTCTCTTCACTTTACTTGGTGGACCCATGTTAATTGTTAAATCAATAATTAATTCTCATTCTTCCAATCATCGACTACCCATCTTCTTCAAACTTGTATTAGAAGCAAACAATTTCCAATTTAAGAGATAAAAGTGTATGAACACATAAAATCTTGATAGCATTAAAAAAAAATAAAAAAAAAGTCTAGAGAGATTCTTCATTGACAACAAAAAAAAAAAAACAAGAGCAGCAGAAATTGAACCGAAGAGACACCTCCAATCATCAAGATAGGAAGATAACCGACCGGAAGTTAACTTTTTAGATCTCAACTTATTAAAAAAGCATAAGATAAAGAGATCGTTCAATTCACAGAATTCAAAAAGCACTCAAGTTCGGCCAGTAAAATACATTCTTTTGATATCTTTTTTATTTTTATTTTATTATTCCTTCTCAAAATCACGTGGTTCAGACGCAACTGATGCAGAATTTCTACTTATTGATTCCCTTTTACATTTGCAAACCCTCCGAGATTTGGGGGCATGGCGGCGACCCACTGGATGGTCGCCATGGAGGTCGGATTATTTGTTTCTCCCCATGGCGACCAACTAGACCTCGGGCTGAAACAAAAACAGTGTAACAAAAACAGAGAAGAAAGAGAAATACTGAATCTTACATTTTTTTTTTTTTTGTTACAATTCCATATTAGATTTATGGGGTTAATCCTACATTACTCCTATAATGAATTGAATTTGATGTGAATTAGTATGGTCTTGGGTTTTCTCGTCTTATAAACCAGTTTTATGATGAGTTCTCCCAAGGTTCATATAATTTTTTCTGTAAAATTCAGTAAACCGAAAAGTCAACGAGGGCAGGTGGGAAGGGGATCGTAAAAGAAAGCTAGTCGGCTATACTATGAAGTTGACCTTAAATATAAAGAAAATTAAAGGAAACGAGACATCTATCTACTGAATATCACCATACCTAATATCACCATACTAAATAGTACTGATTCAAAAAATCATGTACCCCCTTGATACATAGGTCGAATCTTCAAGTCTTCAACATTCTTCAACAAATACCAATGAAGGTTTGTGGGATTCGGTCTGAGGGCCAGGTGGGAATCTTGGTTCATATCTTTGTAATTTTTTCTTCTTTTTACTCTAACGAGTACACCATCAAAACAAGTCAGATCTTATCTTTCTTATCTTGGGCCTGGTTTGAGAAAGTTTCTCTAATCTGCTCCTCAGCTAAGCCTCACCCTCAAAGGGTACAAAACCCCTTACTACTCTTGTATTTGAAGTTTCTATAATACATTTCCCCTTTATCTAACTACCCACAATAGATTCAGCTACTTGTTTTCTTTTGTTCTTTACTTCAGTTTCAACTTGCTTACTCTTATTAAATCCTGATTTCAGACAATGTTTAAAAATCCTCTCTTTTTTCATCAAATTCTAATTTCCTGCTTCAACTTGGGTTCTTAAAATCTCTTGATTCAAAATTGATATATATATATATATATATATATATATATATATATATATATATATATATATATATGGATTGTTGTTATTGTAACAAAGGTTTGTTACGTTCAGAAACATAACAATATAAATCTAGACCATTCATTTTTACTATTTTTTTAATCTAATCCATTCAAATTTGGGTAGTGTTATAATAATGTTTAGAGTACTCGTACACATGCATGGACATACACGGGATGCATGCCAATACATAAGGGGTATTTGATTGAATTAGAGTTTGAAATTCGACATGTAAGTAATCTAGACCATGTTCTTTCTATCCAACGGTTGGAATAGACACATCATCTGCCCATGTGGCAGAATAGATTCCTTGTTACGTTTAGAAAAATAACAAACCCTTATTACAATAACATTTCCCCATATATATATATATATATATATATATATATAAAATCTTGTGATGGTTTAAATCTGAACTTTCCAGTTAGGAAACATGTTGCAACTAGGATTTGTTAAATCCTCAAATTTCTGAATCTGTTTTTGCTGTTCTGTTCTCCTACTTTCTATTATTGGTTATTCCACTGTTTGAGCCGGTTCTGCAGTTGTTGAGTTGTCCTATCCTAAGTATAGTATTACCCTTAGATTCCAGTTATATTTTACAGAACTGTAATTGAGTTTATAATAGACCTTCGAACATCAATATTGGCCAAATTAGACTCTGATCTTTTGATATTTGGATTCACTTAAATCTGGTTTATTCCTTGTCTGTGATTCTGGTTTCTTCATGGATTTTTGTAATTTATCTACCCTAGATAGAAGCCCATCCATTCCTTGCACCTGTAAATGAGCAATTATTGGGCATATATTTGGCAGAAAATACAAATCAGGTTCAGGGGGGAGTACTCAAATAAAGTTTTAATTTTATATTGAAAAAAAAAAATTGGAACTTTGCAAGAAAGATACTACACCTACGGATGGAAAGATCATAGGACATTATGTTCTAGATTTGGGGGAAATACCTACAGATCTAACAGTTGAACTTTCCTTTAAGATGTTCGGCTATTTGTACTGTTTCTGAAGTTAAAAGGACAGCAATTCTCTAATTCTGCTCAAATATTGCTCATCCATAAACAAAGCCTGCATGAAATTTTACTGCATACATTTAAAGAAGAACAAGGACCCCTACTCAACTAAAACCTATCATATATCCAAACTGCATCGGTGAATATCAGAATCAGTAGAAACATCCATTATATGTCAAAATATTGTGGTAAAATGATGTAATTAACCAAAGAAAGGAAAAGGGGGGAGGAGAGAGGGTGACGGCGGGCCCGGGGGGTCGGTGGGGTGTGGAGGGAGAGGTTGAGGGGAGAGCAATCAAGAAACATTACATTTAGAAAATGTATTTTGTTTATACCTATTAGAAAATAAGAGAATGATACAGAAACATAGATGAATGGAACAGTTGAAATAAAATATATTCACTTGCTAGAGGTGGAAATTTACATGGTGGACAATAGCATTGGATGTGTGGGGTGTGGGGTCTATGTTGGTATAAGTGCTAAAATCTGGTTCTTGACAATTCCCATGCACCGTTGTATCTCTCCATAAACATGAAGGTTCTGAGAACAACATGGTTTCAAACTTGTAACAGCAGAATCCAGGATCTGGGCCACATCAGCTGGGGGGTACTGTCGCTCTGTGCATGTCTGCATGTTTGGAGAAAATGATAATTCAGCATTTGGAGACATTAAAATATAAGAAGCTCCCATCTATAAACATGTAAAGAGATCCCTACTCCTGATCTCTTGCAGCCCAACAGCCTATCTTCAAACCTACCAACCTCTTTATTTATTTTTTTTTTTTGGATAAGTACCTACCAACCTCTTTAAATGGGCATGTATTAACACATCCAAAAAAAAAAAAAAAAGGGGGAGGTCATCGAAAACAACCTATACAATCACAGAGGTTTCTGTTAAGCCTGTGCTTGAATCTTCAGCATCCAGCTAATGTTTTATTTTGCATCGCATCAAACTTGCCTTTGCATATTGAGGGTGTTTGCTTTTCTTTCCCCAACCCCCCACCCCAACCCCCAAAAGCTCTGACAATCGTAGGATTCAGAACTCCAGCAAAATAGTAACTTAGGAGTTGCTAAAAAAGTAGGGGAGTTGCAGATATATTGGTTTTTGACTGATCAAACTGGATCTCAGTCTTACACAATGAAAATCAATTCAGAACTCAATTCCCAAAAATCCACTCCAAGTACCCATTCTGATGCAATGGAAGAGGAGGATGTTTCCAAAAGTAGGTCCTCACTCTTCATACTTCAAGGCACAGCCACATACCTCAACACAATAACTTTTTAAAAAACATATCATGTCCCCTCCGCCTAATTGGGCACAACCAAAAAACTGCATCAAGCAGACAAACTCAAACTGCCCGGCTTAAATATTGATCTATGATGTATTCAATATCCAACAAACAAGGAAATTAGTTGAATTTTTCTGCTAAAATACAGAAATTCAAAATCTTCTCCAGTTTACCTGAATCATGAGCAAAGTAGCAATGCAGGATGAGATAAGCTCTGAGGGGATGTTTGCTTCATTCAATTCAGAACTACCATTCAACTTTGGACCAGATGGATGGACCACTGTCGGCTCTGACATGCAAGAGGTTGACAGACCCTGAGAACCCACCAAACTTCCATTTACTGGATCCAGGGAGGTAAAAGATTTTGTAGATAATATGTCCGAATCAACTCGAAAATGCATATTTTTTGCAGAATCTAAAGCCTCCTCAATCCTTGCAAAAGCATCATCGCCTCCTTTCAAAGAGGACATTGCCTGAATTTTATAAGGACAAAAAGTTAGATTAGAATGCTGGAATGAGTACCTACCACAATGGATGACTAGACTAATAATACTACCTTCAAGTGATAAAAGAGCTCCTTCCCGAAAAAAAAAAAAAAAAAAAAAAAAAAAAAAAAAAGAAGAAAAGAAAAGAAAAGAAAAGAAAAAGAAAAAGAAGCATCATCATCTTGGATGATTCAATCCAAATATGTCCACTAGGTGCTTCTAATATCCCAAGCAATCACCTCGCCCTTTCCTTAATGAACACTTCAGTAAAATTGCTAGCATAGATAAAAGGTCTAGTAGTTGGTGGTCAAAATCAACTTCAATCATTTTTCTGATTTTCTAACAAAAAGAAGTCCCAAGGTGGACAAGCCAGATATGAATTATGAGCACAGGGAAGTCTGGAAGATAAAGGCAGCAAAGATCAACCATTTCTAGCATGTTATGCAGTATACATGTTGCCAGCCAGAATCAGAAACACAGAGAACTCCTTAAAACAACAATATAGTTCATGTATTTAATTGGTTTCAGAAATGACTAATGAAAACTTATAATTTGAAACACTGTACGTACAAAAAGAAATAATGGTCACCAGCTCAACAACTGTCTTTTTCATAAAATTTAAGGAACAAAGTCAAAAAACAGGTGTCAGAGGCCTTCATACCTGGATAGCCGTTTCTACCATGGTCTTTGCTTTCAATCTCGAGCCTTCAACAATCTCGGCAACATGAGATCCTGAATCCTGAAAGAGAAGTCCAGAATGATCAAAGGAGCTTGGTGGCCCACCCGGGATGACTGAATTAGCCATTGACTTCATCAATGGGGACTGGGGATTTTTAGGATAAGTGTTTCGCTGCCTCAAGTAAAGCAGAGCAGAAGAAACCTGTACATGAAGACAATAATGTCAGTGTTGCTTGGTGCAACTTCGGGGAGAAAAGTTACAAAATTGAGGAGCAAAGGTGCAGATCTAGCTATGAGCTCATGGAAGCCACATGCCTGATCATTGGCTTCCTGTAGCTGTACGAGTACCGTGGCGTATTGCTTCTTAAAAGGCTCAAGATCCTTAACAAAGTTCTCTCCATCTTTCTGGTTTTCCTGTACTTCGTCATTCATGTGTCTCAGCTCCAACAACAATGCTTCCTGAAATGACAATGAAGTACGATCTCATCTCTACAATGAGTTTCAATAAGAAGGCTGCTTATAATTAAGTATGACCAACTTCCATAACAAAGACAGCCACTTGGCACCCCAAGGGGGTAGCTCAGTTGGCAAAGGCCAGAAGTTCAACTCCCCTTGGGTCCCTACCTATAAAAAAAATAAAAAAGGAAAAAGAAAAGAAAGCCACTTGGTTCGTAACAAACTAAAATACATCTAAAAAACTGATGATTTCAATTAACACTTTCAACCTCCAAGCAAACAAGTGCAGAAGATGGAACTTTCTCACCGTAAATTCTATTTTTAGAAGTTAGACATAAAAAGGGCAATCTTTTCGTAGCAAGCAAGGAAAGGGATAAAAAAATAAAAAGCCATAGGAAAACCACCTAAATAAGTAGAATGATAGCACATGATTGTGGAATTGTGTATAACAGTTCAAAAAGAAAAAAAAAATGCTAGTCAGAGAAAGAATTCTATAAATCTTGAATAAAAAGTATACTTTTACTGTGCAATATGATTTTATACTGAAAAAAAATATACATGGTTTTTTATGAAATATAATCTAATTATTGGAAAAATCAACCAAAAAGTACTAAGTTTAAAGTACTAAGAAGTATAACCTTTTTATCAAGAGCACGAGTCAAATCGGAAAGCGCTCGTATATCAGCTTCCCTTGCTTGAATCTGTGCCAGAGTAGAAGGCTGAGTATATGTTGCTTCTTGCACATTAACAATTTCATTAGCTGCAGCTTTAGGTTGTGAAATGCAATTGACTGCATCCATCTGACCAAAATAGTTTCAATCAGACAACTCAGACAAGAAAACTCATTACAATTAACTTTTTTTTTTTTTTTTTTTGTGTGTGTGTGTGGGGGGGGGGTTTGGTATAGGTAACTGTAAGTTTTGAATGGTCCAATTCAAGACTACATTCGGTAAGCAAGACCCATAAAATCATGAATACTATCTTGTTCAGATGTAACAGGTAAGAATTTCATAACACCATATTGTCGTGGTAATCAACAGATGGCATACCAACTACAACCATTTCCAAAAGATGATTGAATCATAAAGTAAAATTTCCTCTGTAGCAGAGGAAACAACAGTTATTATGTTGGACACCATTAAAAGATGTCCAAAATAGCTACTTCTCAGAAAACTTGAAAGATAGATACTTCCATACAATTATGTGCTACAAAATTTGTTTCTAACCTTAAGTGGTAGATGGATGAAAATTATAGTTGATGTACGAGTCATATTTCATAACCAGAGATGCATGAAAAGTCATCCAACTAAAGCAAAAGCATGCATCTGAGAAGTGAATACATGTCATTTCCCATCATATGGAAACATTTTCACACATGACAGGTGAAATGTATGATTCCCACCACAGGATTTGAAAATCCTAGGCAATCATTTATCCAAGGTAGGCAACAAGTAAAATTGACATAGTATGTAATGGAAGAAATTGCTAATCTATTAAAAGTATATAATATCCTCATGCTTCATTTCATTAACAAGATCTTAAGTAGAGGGTGTGATCTTCACTGTTTTATGAATGGTGCCAACTAGGCATTATCTCCATAACATATAAAGGAATGCAAAAATTTATGTCTTAGCTTTACTGACCTTTTCCTGCTTTACTAAGGTGTTCAAGGGATAAGAAGAAATGCGTGGAGGACCATTCAAATTCTCTTGCTCACTTGAAGCAAAATTCATGTAACCTCCCTCTTTGCAGTCACTGGGTCGACTCAAGTTAGGCTCGTTGTAGTTCTCACAGAACTTATCAACTGTGATGCTCTGTTTCCGAAGAGCCTCAGGCATATTTTCTAATAGACTTGAAGGCATGCAATCAATATCCTGGAATGAGAAGAAAATTCCATATCAATACTAAAGAACTAGAAGACAAATAATTGTGCAAGCAACACTATGTCAGCTCAAGAGGGAAAACATAAATAATTACTCCTCCAGTTTGGATTTTAAAAAAGGCATCATCGCCAAGGTGCATCAGATACAGAACAAATTCAAGAAATGAAACAAGGAAAGACCATTTATGCCACTTAGTCAACACAAATTTTGATGCAAAACACGCAAGTAGCATTGAAGACAATAGATCATCACATGTATTCATAAGATCACTTGAACAGACATCAGTTGTTCCCAAAAAGGAAAACAAGACAGAAATGAAGAACCAGTCTCAGTGGATGCCAAAAACAAGTTCTCTTAAAAGTGAATTGAAGAGTTTAAACGGAATTAGATTGATAACAACTTGAGAGATAAGAGACATAATTACTCCTGCCAAAAAAGGAGTATTTTATGCAAACAAATATGCAAAAACTAGAATGATAGAAAATTCTAATATATCACAACAAAAGCTCGAAGTTCTAGGATTAAACACAGTAAATGTAATGCCCATCCCCAGGGACCATCGTATGACAAAACTCTTGGGTAGTGAGTCGAAGGAAAGAGGAAACACCCCCTTCCCCTTACAAGAGGGATGTGAAACCCATGCTAAAAATTCACAAATCAGAGACATGACAATATCAGGGTCAAGGGTCCAAAGGCTTTTTGAAAATTCAAAACAATCTGATATTATATGGCAAACTCAAGTGGTTAAGTAAATATACTAAACCTTGGTTGTGCCAACCCCATTTAGGCCAGATATCGCTAAGCAGTGTAGATTTTTCTGCAACTTCAGTCAATATTGACTTAGGCCATAAAGAAATTACAGTGTTTTTTTTATTAACATTACAAAAGAAATTATGCACCAACAATGTTGCTATTGATACTAAAATCAAGATTTAAATTCTTTCTTTTCTTTCAAAAGGCTGTAGACTTATGAGCCAGAGAGAGCACAGATTCCAAACACCTTCGACTTATACAATGCAAACAAAAATGTAAGTGAAACCATATTACTAATAATGCATTACCATCACAAATTCAACCCCTAACTCAGGCCTGTCAAACTGAACCCTGCACCTGTTTCGATCAACTGTTAATATACTCCCATCATGAATTTCCCTTGTCCTGGGATGACAAGCAACAACACGTTGTCCAACTGATAAAGGGCGAGCTAGGTCAGTGGGAAGTCCTTCCCTAACACCAGCACGGAGTTCAGTATAATGTGTTCTGACAGATTCACGATACTGTTCAAGTTTCGCCTTCTCTTCCCGTAAGAACTGTTGAGATAACCTCCGAGGTTTGCCAAGGGAACTACATCAAAAGGCAAGCACAATTTTACAAATTACATACACAGGCACTTTTAACCAATAATCAACATTGGAAAAGAAATATTTATACCAAACTGCAAAAACACCTTGGAGGTTACCGTAGGTGACTTTTTTGGATAAATTCGGAACAATTGATTACCACATTAAATATGTCTATCCCAAAGGGATATTAATTTGTGTTAAGAAGCAAAAAAAGAGAGTTCCTTTTCATCCATTGCAAGTGTGCTAGGGAACTTGTTCTCTATAGGTTTCACTCAACTAGGTTTTCTTAGTGATATAAGGGTTAGTCATGGAGGACACCAATGCCCAGATCTAAAAGGAAACATAGACAGATTATTCGTCCTTTTTCATAGCCAGGAAAAGTTTTAAAGAAAAAAGGACATTTGGTCCACAGTTCTCAAGAAATCACCTAGGCGACACGCCTTGGTGACGTCTAGGCGGTCAGGCACACTGAAAAGTAGGCCACCTTGGGCATCCAGCAACCCTCCAACGTCTTGGGTCGCCTTGTCGCTGTGATAACTATGAGATGGTTCCAGAAGTATGTAACGGACTTGAAAGATTCACACTGATGTTAAAAGAATTCTAAATTTCAATTCAGGATATCCATATAAATAATGGAAATCCACAACCATAGTGATATTGCTACCAAAGCCTTCCATCCTTCACGATTGTGGCTTTAAAATATTATATTCTTCCATCTATATGAACCAAAGGTTCTTCTCATGAAGAGGACCAATATGAATGCAGAGTGAAATATAACACTCCAAAGCATGAGTGTCAGAGTTGGTTGAAGTGTATTATTACACATTAATTGGCACCACCATAATAACATACACAGTATCAAAATTATAGCAAATCTTAATCACTTTGAATAAAAAATGGTACAACAATCCTAATATTCCTTCAGATTTTCAGATAAATTATTAGAAATATATATATTAATCTCCAGGTAACATGGAAGAATGATTTTCCCTCCATTATTCCACATCCGTCATATAACTTACCATCATCAACTTCACCACTATCACACTATTAGAAATAGGAAATGTGAGTTCCGCTTTGAGGTCAATACACATATGGGCTTCCAAAGACATTGATGGAAAACAATCCTAAAAGCCTAACATTCCAGGAGGCTTTTTGTTGTACATTTATTAATATCTGTTATGTTAATAATGAAGAAAAGAAAAGGTCTCCGAATGCAATGATAAATAATTTCCCCAATCTATTGACTTAATCCAGATTAGCTTATTACATTTTGCTTTCTTTTAATGGAGGGAGGTGTATTGTACCTAAACCCACTTAGCTTTTTGAGTTCTGAACAAACTTAAGATACTTATGTGAGATGCTCTTGACCACCCTTTTGGTTTTCTGACACATTGCATTAGGTCCTCTTGGTGACTTTCAATTAACTTAGGTAAAACCCCTCACATGCTCAGTTGAACTTTTTAAATAAAAATCCAAAAATACTCCCCATAAGTTTAGACCCATTGACCAAACTTGTAAATAATGGACAAGAAAAGCCCTCGAGGTACAAAGGAAACAGATACCAAAACTGTCTTCCAGGGTATGCTCTGAGACTCCACTTGCATTGTTGCTAAGGCTTCCAGAATGTGATCTCCCAGAAATACTCGGCTCCTACAAGGGAATTCCCACCAGCTATTCCTTCTTTTTTTTAACAGATCTCTTCTCTACATAATAACTCTACTACTGTGAGACAAGAGAACCATTTAAACTAAACTATTGTTGTGCAGACACTTCAAATTATGTGCCAGATTAGTGTCCAACACTTCATGTAAGCCAATTAGAATGCAGGAAATGGAATCTTCACCACACCCAAGTTGCATCCCTTGCTGTGTCTAACAAGGAACCAAATTCAATTATTCCTCCATTTCATAGTTGTCAAGGCATCACCTAGGCGTCCAAGCAGTTAGATATGGGCTAGGCGATTCATCGCCTTGTGCATGTTCAAAAGGCAACCGCCTAGATTGGCGATCGCCAAGATAGGCGGTCGCCTTTGGTTCCTTCGAAGCCCTAAAGGCCTGGGCGGTCATCACCTTGTTGCCGATGTGTAGGTAAATCATTAATTAAATGAAAATTTTCACAAATCTCCCTTAAGGTTTCCGCTTACCCGCAATTCATCCCTCCCCCATTATTAGCCACACGCTGTTAAGTTCCCTAACGGAAAAGGTGAAAAGAGTTTTTTACCCTTATACTAAAACCTAATCCAAAAATACATTATAGTCTTGCTTTTGCCCTCTTGTTTCTTACTTGTATACTATTATGTTCTAACTTCTTAGTTTATTGATTTGTGTTTTTTTTTTTTTAATAAATATGTTTCTTATCCTATAATTTATCCATTGTTTGTTGGTTTTCTCATATTAATTAGGTTATGCCTTAAATGTTGATTCTTTATGTAGCATACTGCATAGATATAAACATTAATATAGCATTGATATTTTAGGAAAAAAAAAAAACACTCGGAACGCCTTGGTCGCCTAGGCGAACGCCTTGGTCACCTTGTTGCCTTGACAACTATGCTCCATTTCCAACCACCAATGGTTAAACCATTTTTCTTGGGACCCACATAACCATTGGTATTCCAGGTTTCATTGGATTTCTCATACTGATATAACACATGGTGTGTGGATAAGCTCCATAAAATACAGAAGGGGGCATCCCAAAGTTTTGAAGGATAAAGAACTCGCTCTCACAGTTTTCAACCATGACAAAAGTGGCTATTGGCCGTCCTTCGGCAAGGGGGTTCCTGATGTGCTGGACCACTCTCACTTACGAGATGTCAAGTTGACAATGTTGAGAAACCTTTTTGTTGCTAGAGGATTGTCAAGCAGCCAACTATCATGGATGCAGAACTATGGAGAAACTACCTTTGTTCACAAAAAGAGAGATATCTCCGTGTCTAATCAAGCCCATAACAAGCCCCCCCCTCCCCCTTTCTCAATCAACAAAACTATATTTGTCATGCACGAAGACAATGATAAATTGAAAATAATATTTTTATCAGGATTTAACCCGGGGCATTTTTTAACCGTATGGTAAATAAGAGTACAGGATATTGATCAAATTAAACATCCCGCTAACACCATCTGGATTTTACAGTCCAAGAAGAACATAAAAAAAAAAAACTCATAGAAAGTAGGGGAGGTGTCAGAAGAAGACAACCTGAGGGGGTGAAAGAGTAATTTAACCTCCTCTTTTTTTAAACAACTGATAGACACAAAGGCCTCAAACCATCTTTTCAATCTTACTGCTCAGCGTTTCTATCATAAAAATGGAAAACTGTACTCTTGCCTTATTCATTATCTTTCGCATATAGGGTTTACAAGGTTAGGAACTTTTGAGAAACATCCTCTGAACGTCAGGATGTACTGCAGTTTTTCTTTGTATATCCAAGAGGATGCTTCATCCAAAAAAATGAATAATCAGATACTGATAATTTTTCAGAAAAGGAATTTGAACATCAAAACACCAAATTCATTCACTCTCTTGATTAAGATTCATAGAATCCAGTCATTTGGTTTAGTTGGGGATAGTATACGAAGGAGCTTTGAAACAGATGCCATGGACAAATTATAAAGCAATTTCAAGGCATAAGAGGAGGCAGAGTAAGATGAGGAAGTTAGTACACTACAAGACCCTTAAATTCACCCATTTATTTAGTCCCATCGGATCGGAAGGAGAGTCATACAATTTCATCAAGGGCATCAAAAGTAGAAGGAAGTATCCTGGTCCTTAGCCATACCATTGTTCATATGAAGAATTAGCTAGAAGAGGGACTATGATCTACTATTACATATTAACAGAAGCAAAGAAACTTGAAGTTCATTAGCAAAAAAAATGTTGCATTACCATAGTTCTTACATTATTAGTACTTAAACATTATCATGTTGGCATTATCTTTAACTATCCATGAGGCTGAAAGCCCTCACAGCCCAGGCACAGTGAAGCAACTATCAGGGGCACGCTCTACCACTAAGTTATGAGCTCGCTGTGTGGAAAAATCAATGGGGGCCCACTATGCCAAAAGCAAGAAAACACCTATCCCTCTTTTTTCCTTTCTGTAATCCCACATCACAAAAAAAAAAAAAGGAGAAAGAGTTGGTAAGCAAATACCTCCTTATGACACCCCATTCAACGCGGGTTAACCTTGGAATGTGGCCCAATCCAACATGATTTAAGTATTCCACAAACTCCCTTTTAGCAAACCATGGGTAATCAATAGCACTATAGAACCACTCATAAGAACACCATCTACGAAGCAAGCGTGATGACAAAGCATGAGAAAGCTTTTCCTGCAATAAAAGAATATGTTATGGTCAAAGCTTCAATAAATTTGAAGTTTGCCATTGCAAAAGTGGAGGTTGGAGCATTCTTAACCTTAAGATCAAGTGCCTTGTCATGAAGTGGAGGAGCATATTTAGCAGGTTGGTCATTTCTAACACTCTCAGAAGAGTTCAACTCCTTTGGCATTTTCCGCCTACTCCTGACTTTAGTTGGTAAGTTAACTGGGTTTACCGTAGGAACCTGCCCGGATGATGCAGCTGAATCAGCCCCCGTCTTTTGAGTTTCAGTACCAGAAGAGCATTCTGCAGATCTGATCAATTTTCCTTGTTTCGGTGGTAGACCAATTTGAATAGTACGTTTAGCTTTACTAATTGATTTCTTTCCTTCCTCAGCCAAAGCCTACAATACATATGTATGAGAAAAATCGTCCTCTTTCTATGGCCAGGGGGTGTAAAGCAAATGCTAACCATAATTGCACCCAAAAAAACTCATAAAATTGCAAGCAAGAGAGAAATTGGAACAATTGGTAACATTAACAAAGAAAAAATTAAAAAAAAAAAAAAAAACTTCAAGGATAGGGAGTAACATAACAATGTGTTATTAGTGAGGACTCAGACCGTTAACCTTCTGTAATTCACCTACCACATACATTACTACTAAACTACCACTTCAAATATGTACTATATAATTATATAAAATGTACTGAAAGATCCACAAATACTATGCTATGGACATTTCCAATCCCCAATCATGGACAATTTATTAGAATACTTATTTGGTTGTAAGATCTTTGCTCCTCTCTCTTCACAGAACTATCTATATCATATTTCTTTTCTGTTTCCCCACCTGCAGGTTTCTCACCTCTATTTCCTCCATCAATCTCCCTTCTTTCTCTTTTTGTTCTCTTTTTCACAGGACCACAACATTCTGTGGTTTTTCTGTGTAAATTTTCCAACCTAAAAGTTTGAACTTGTAGGTGGAGGGACTCACATGCAAGTATAGGAGGGGGAGTGCAGACTATTTGGTAGTCGGTGTGGGACTAACTCCCAACACTGCCCCACCCCCTGCACATGTGGCAGTACATACTGCAGACACATGGAGAGTAGAGACAGTGAAATCCTCTCTAATACCATGTGAAGTTTCTATTCTAAAAGTTCAAACTTGTAGGTGTAGGGATTCCCAGGTGTAGAAGGGGGAATGTAGACTATTTGGTAGTCAGTGCGGGATTAATCCCAATACTTTGTCTACATTAGAAAATTTGCCGCAAGCTCTACAGAGATTTCTTCAATCTGGTTCATCAGCAACAGGTTGGTATGCTTACTCCTATATTCTGTTAGTAGGAATATTAATTACAGATCTGAAAGTCTGCATATTCTGATCTGTTGCCTCTATTAGACTTCTATTTTGTTCTGTTCTTCTTGACTGACTAGGCAATATAACCATGGTTCAGCATTCATCTCCCTGCTGATCCAATATTATAGTATTCATCTGTCTTGCTGATTTATTATCTGGTATTCCTATTTCTCTTATTGATATTGCATGCATGATTGCTGAAACAGTTTTCTGATTTATCCCATTGAGCTCCAACATACATGCCTTTGGCTCTCTTTAGTATCAATTTTTATTTTTTTTTAACACTTTTTCATTTTTGTAGGTGTTTGGTATCATTTATGGGCCTTCTTTTATTTAAAATAAATAAGAATCAAGATTGTCACATCGACAAGGTGTTCCAAGGCATTGGAAGGCTGATGGACGTCCAAGGCGCCCAAGGCAGCCTATTTTTCAAGGCACCAGCAAGGCGCTTGGAAGCCTAGGGGACGCCTTGACAACCCTGATAAGGATAGTACAAAAACCATTAGAGGACAAGACCCATTTTTGTGTTCTGAACAAAAATGTTTTTTGGCCATTAAAGCACTGAATTTAATAACCATGTGTTCCAAATCGAGGGCATTCCTGACAATTCATGGTTTCTGAAAACAAAAACGTCTTCAACTGGCGAGAGGAAGGAGGAAGTTGGTTTTGGCCACCTCAAATAGACTTTTTCGGCCATCAAAACTTTGATCAGCTCCATTGGATATATGGACAGCAACAAACAGTAAGGGTGTCCAAATTTCAGGTCGATCAGTGAAGGGGATCGCAAGATATGATGCCTTAAAAATTCTGCAACTTGAAGAAATCTATTTTTATTCTTCGTTTCGGCCACCTCAGGTGTACTTTTCTGGCCGTCAATAACAGTAACAAAACTATCTCTTGCAACCAAGTGTAATTAATCAAGGGTCCAGCTTTATGTTACCTTCCTGGTGACAAAAGTGTTGTTATCGGTAATCGGTCCCCTTTAATGCACACTCATTAGCCATCATGGAAACAACAATATACATGGATAGGGGTAGTTTTGGTATTCCAGGTGAGCGGTTGTCAGATCTCATAGATCTGACAGTTAAAACTCCTCGGTGACAAATCTAGTTGTCACCTAACTGGGAGACAACTAGCTTTTCCCATTAATCCATATAGAGTAGCAAGGGAAGAGTAAACGAATAGTCTTAGATGTTGATCTCTTGAGATGGCTACATTCCTGTGCATTTGATCAAGATAAGAGTGTGGTCCAGGAACAAGAAGGCTTTCAAAGCTTACCCACAAAGATAGCCTAGTTGAATAGGTATTGAGACACCACTGTGAAGTGTGAACACTGACAATTTAGCTGATCATAATTTGGCACATGGAGTAAAATCATAGATGTAATAATTAAACAGAACAAATTAGATTTATTATATCAGACCAGATACATCCATACTTCCATAATAAAATGAAATATCGAACTTCTTGAACTAAAAAACTGAAACACCTCTATACCTCAGTCTTCTGATGTTCATAAAGAGAAGGATCATCGTGAACTTCAACTTTTGGAATCTGCAATGGGTAAACAAATCATAGTTACCAAGAATATCCCATTATGGAAAAAAAGTTTTAAAATTTATAAATGCCTAAAGAAAAAAGAAGTATCCCTCTAAATGAGTTCACGAGGAAAGAAGGAAACGGAACAAGATTAAGGAACAGTCCTGCACCCAGGAAAGGCCCAAAGGCCATCCAATCCCAAATCTTACTTTTGATGGCAAGGACTTGAATTTCCCCTTCCTCAGTTTAGAGGTAGACTGGAAAGCTGATCCCTTTGCTTCAGAAAAACCAGTAACATTGAGACCCGAGTCCCTTCCTAGCTTGGCACTTTTTTGTGTAGTGATTTCAACTCCAACCATTGATTTATGCCCTCTCTCCTTAGCAGCCATGGTTTTCATTTTTTCTTTTTTCTGGTTCGCAGACATAGCTTCGGGAGCACTAGCCTTATCAGCAACTTCCAAAGTTCTCTTCTCTTCCTTAAACTGCACAGAAGACTCTGGATGCACAAATAAAAACATCAAAAACAAAGTAGATCTACACAAAAAGTTGGACGGATAGCGAAAACTTAAGTTTTCCTAAAGAGAACAATCTTTTTTTAAGAGAAAGGGAAATAAAAGAAAAAAGAAATAACAAATTCAACTGAAACTGGAATTTTATGGCACACCAGAATGAAACAGAAGCATGAATTAGCTCAAAATTGGATGAGAGCAGAAATTTGAAGTTCCTTCTAAACAACTATTTTCTTTTAAGAGAAATGTGAAAGGGAAAAAAAACCCAACTGAGACTGGAATTTTAGGGCAAGCCAGAAAGAAGTAAAGGCATTAGTTAGCACAAAGAAAACAAGCAATTACCTATTTACTGCATAAAATATGTGACTTGCAAAGACATTGTAATGTTGAGAAGATGCAAGATAACATGGTAACAGAGCATAAAGTAGTCATTTTTTTTTCTTTTAGTTCTCATGAATCCTAATATTGTTCTTTAGTACTCCCTGCATCCCACAAAGATAGTCTTGTTTGAGGTTTTTCACAGTCCTAAATGTTTGTCCATTGTAAAAATCAAGATCTGAAAATTTTTTAGACTTCTAATCAACTACACGTTTATTTACACCCACTTACCACAATTGAATAGAGGCAACATTAGGGGGAAAAAAAAGGTTTAAAGTGGTGGATGATTGATATGTTAAGGAGACCCCTCTTAAAACGTGGTTTTTTTTTTCCCCCAAACAAGACAACCTTTGTGGGATAGAGAAAGAGGACATTAGGCTTTTGGGAAACTTGTGCAAATCATGGAATTGAAGGCAGTAAGTCTTCGGTTAATGTAATTTTTTTAAGGAAAATATCTGAAGAAAAAGATCCAAAATTTTCTTCTTTATGGAAAGAAGTTTGATTTCTGTTGTTTTATATCCATCAGACAATATGTACAGTACAAAAACCATTCTTTCTTTATGAAACAATATGACTACAAGGCAACCTTATCTTTCCAAACAATGCAAAATAACAACTAAAAACAATAATACCTCTAAACACATCTTTAGGATTGCATTTGTCATTTACATGCTCCAATAACTGAAAAGCTAAAAGAAAGAAATAAGAGCATGGTTTCATAGATTGGCCGAAACTATCCACATCCAGTACAATGGCAGATTGATCCACTAGCAGGATTAAATCACTCCAAAGTGCATCATTCAATCCAACTAATGGTTGATTCAAAATGGAGTGTGTAAGGATCAGCTAAGTTCAGTCCTCCCTGATCTGCATGCCTTATATTTGAGTGTGAGGAAACCATTTAAAAAATATCTCGGATAGTTAAAAAGCTTTTTTTTTGGCGCGTGTGTCTTTGTAAGTGGGGGAGGGGGAGGTGGAGAAGAATTAAACATTTAGTGTGCTCTAATGATCTGAAAAAAGACAGGAGTTAAGGATGGCCTCTAATGGGGTGAGTATGTAGGACCAGTATCAGGTGGGTGGGTATGGAGTTTTAAGAAAATTAAGGAGCCCCACCCCATACCTTGATAGGCTTTTTTTCTAGGGTTTTAATGGATTTACAAAATGAACAAAGGTGTTTTGGAGAGGTTTCCCTTCGTGAGTGTTTTTTAAGGTACTTGTGTTCACTTTAATTATTATAGACCTTATTTTGTGCTGTAGCTGTATGTCAATAAAAATTGAGGTACATACATGTCAATATACATACAACATAATCCAAACAAAACTACATTTGGATAGGCAAAGGACAATAGATATCTCAAAAGATGTCTTTCTCAAATGTGAAACAGGAACGAACATTGCTGATCCTACTCCAGGACCCCTAGGAGGCTGGGGGAACAAAACATTTTAAAATAGGCCCAGTCCAAATTTTGGTCCTATTTTAATCTATGGGGTATAGGCTTTCAATTTTTTGAGTTTTATTTGTAATGGCTCAATTATAAGGTATGGCCCAAAAGTGAGGATCAAAAGGGGTGTACAAAGTGGGGTCCATTAGAGTTTTGTTTAGGATTTAACTAATAGTAGTTGTTTTAGGGATCTGGTTAGCCATTCCTTAGCTATAGGAATTTTGTCTTGAATAAGTCCTATCAGATTTAGTTTCTGTTTTGGGGGTTTTAATAGTTTAGCTAGATTAGAGTCCTAAAAGTAGTTTTTAAGTAAGTTTACTTATTTTAAGAAACTAGATATTAGGATGATTTTATTTTTTATTATTTTTGGATCTTTAGATACATGTAATCACCCATCCCATACATATTAATGGAATATACAATTTGGATTTGAATTATGTAGCCAAGAAGACTTCCTCTTTTTTCTCTCTCTTCTTCCCTATCCCTCTCCTCTTTCTTCACTGTTCATTGCACTGTTCACGGTATTGTTCATTCTTCCTCTTCTCTGCAGATCGCACCTCTATTCTCCCCGCAATCAATCGGCCTAGATCAACCCCTTCTTTTCTCCATCACAGACTACTGAAACATACAAACCACGAAGTTTCTCAGCCCCTGGTTTGCCAGCCTACACCTGGGATTGTGTTGCAGCAAATCAATTCGTTGATTCCTAATCTAGGATTAGGGTTGGCTGACTGCATCACCTTTTTCTTCCAACCTTACAATGAAACTCAGTGTCTGGATATTTGTGACCTCTGGGACCCCTCACATTGAGATCACGTGAGAAATTTGGTAAAGGGAATATATAGTGGATGTAATATTAATTGAGTCTAAGTTGGAGGTTGTTTCTTCAAAGATATCTGTGAGATATGGAAACCCAACTATTGGCTCATGAGTAACAACAAGTATCTCAACAGTATGGAGTACATACATGTTTCAAGAAATAATCTATCAGCGCAGCCTTTCTCTCTTTCAATTCTTCATTAAAATTATAAGTTGTTTTGAATTTTTTTTCAACAACTCTAATGTCTGCAAGTTGGATTCTTATTATGATAAGGCAGAATTTTGGTTGGAGTTAGAAGATTCTACATACTGGCATCAAGGTTTATAAGTCATAGGCAGAGAAGTTTAATCAAATGCGACAGAAATACAGTTCTGGGCTCTACTTTCTCAGCTTGGTTGGCATAGGATCAACAATCACCAAAGATGTGGAAATTTTAATCAATGGCCTCAACCTCCCCTTGACCCTTTGGAAAAAAAGGCCACATACTTTGAAAGATGAACCCTCATGCAGCTTTTTGGCAGATGGAAAGGAACAGGAGAATCTTGTAGAGAAACGAAAGAAGAATGTACAAAAATGACAAATTGCATTGAAATTGGTTGATATCTCATACAGAGAGCTGCCTCCAAAAAAAATTTCATTGGAACTCAGGCATCAAGATTTGCTGATGATTGGCTGAATTTGTTTGGGAATCTTATACTCCTTGGCTGATGAAGTCCCAAAACTACTCTTTTCTTCATCATTTTCCTAAATGTGCATGATGTAAAGCGGCTAAAGTCATATATTTTAACAGTTGACGGTGAATTATTCAGTTCACCAATTTTGACGAAAAGCTCTGTTCATCAGTATAGTTTTAGTGAAATTTTTGGTTAATGCCTATTGTCTCATAATTCCTCTTGCCTTCCTAAGGGAGTTTGAGCTCTGAAGAGTGAACGTTATGAATTTATAATCCAATCGACTTTAAAAAATTTGCCTGACTTCTTTTCTCTAAATAAAGAGACTGTCTTTATATTTATAACCAAGGGAAAGTACTGAGAAGAGGAAACAGCATGCCACCATTTCCAAAGGATGTGAGGTAGCACTTCTCTCTTGCAATATTATAGAGGACTTCTGGAGAACTATGGTTATAACTGAGAGAACAGAAAATGTTGGTACGCAGACTTTCCAGTTATTAATTCCACTTCCGCTGGCAAGGGCTATTTAGAAAGAGTGAAATAGATAACTTTCGGAAGAAGAGAAGGTGAAAATCCAAGAGTTTGATATTGTCGGTTTGTATCAAATAGACTAGGTTTGTAGTTCAACCATTAACAGAACTTCAGGAGCTGATTGGTGTTCTATTTTGGAACTTGACCCATTTCTTTCTTCTTCCTATTTGTTTATCCTGTTTTACATGCTCTACCCTCATGTGAAATAAGATGCCTAAAGATCTCGTAAATCCCATATTTACTTGCAAATGGTTTTTACCATTGTAATGATTCCCACTCTTAACATTTCAAATGAAAGAGCAATGGTTACAACTCTCAGTCAAGAAAAATGCATTTTAAAAAATAGATAAGTCCAACATATGGACTTCGTATAAATATTGACTCATAACCATTACATATCTAAGACATTTCTTCCTCATATTATTAACCAATTAAACACAAAAAGCAGGAAATGCTTACCGGATTCAATTGTAGATGATGGCATCAATAAAGATAAATCTGCCAAAGTTTGCAGGGCATCTAAAGCAGAGCTTTCATCTACAAACAGAGAAAAATACGAGCAATAGAGTGGGTAACATTAAAAAATCAGAGAGAGAGAGAGACTATAAGAAACATTAGTAGATTCACATAGTAGAGAGCAAATTTGAGGTTAATATCAGAGAAAGACAAGGAAGTTACTAAAACCTTCCATCACAAGAATAGCATAATAGTTAATTTTCAGATAGAGATATATTTCAAAACTACATAATGCATAGCAAGTGCCATTGGATTGCAAGCAGAGTCCACATGGTTAGCCAAATACATATTAAAGCCATGCATGGAGTATGAAGGAAATCCAGGAGCTAAAGGGAGAAATAAGAAATCAAATTGATGTTGCATTTTTCTAGGATTCTTTTACAATCAGGATCTTTCATTAAATAGGATTTGATAAGTTATACACTGGGATACTGTAATTTTTTATATACTTAGTTTAGAAGTCATAAGCACTCAAAGTTATCTGAATAACAGTAACAGTATCATAATTAGAAAAAGAAAACTATAGCTATGCTTAAGGATAGTCCTGAGTTGAGAAAACCCTACTTGGAATTGCTATGGGCCCACTCGAATCAAGATAAGTCCAAGCAATGGGATGGAATGGCATATTTGTAATAAACCAGATTTTCTAAGGGTTTATTAGGTAGGTTAAACAGAAAGGGATATGGAGGGGTTAAGGAATTATTGAGCATGGACAAACTTGGAAGAAATTATAAGGGATGGATAGGACAAGAATAAGCTTGAAAAGAAGGGGTATTTAAGGAATAGGGATTAAAAAGTTTGAGTAATACGTCGGAGTTGAAGAGGTTGTCTTCAACCTCTGGATCTGGGCAAGAGGTAAACCAGAGTTGGAAAAATCGAGAGAACTTTTTAAGATGCAAATCGTACAAAACTGCAGGAGCTGGTTCGTAATCCACTGTTCGCTTGACTCCAAGTGACGTTTACCCCAAACAGCAGGGAATGGAAGTGTATTAAGGACCTGAAATTGAATCTCGCGAAAGGAGAGAGCAGGTATGGTTGCAGGTTTGTTACTCACAGCAGGGTGAATATTCGGGACTAGCATTCTAGGGTTTTGATCACCCTTAGGTAAGGAAACAAACCCTCAAAGCCCAGTCAAAACTGATCAGATTTGCAGAATCTTTAGTTCAGCCAGAAGGGTTCTATATTACCGCCAACAGCAAGAACAGTAATGGAAAATAAAAATAAAGAAGAATAAACAGGAAAGAAAGGGAAGAGGGAAGAAGGATACCTGAGGAAAAGATTGAGAACCATAGGGAAGGGTTCTGATTCGCGGGGAAGAAGGGGGGAGAGAGAGAGGGGGGGAAGCAAAAGCACACTGGCGGACTGGCCAGCAGGTCACGCAGGCACCAATCCAAACCAATTTCTATTTTCCATTGAAAACCACTATCTAGCCAAATGGTGACAGCCATATTTGAAGAAGAAATAAAACATAGACTCCTAAGCTAAAACTCAACTGAAAATTAAATCATAAACAACTAGGTCTCAAGCAAAATTCTAATCTAAAACAACTCTTATCATAAAGGGCAGAAAGCACTCTATAGGAACTGAATGCTTGAAGGGTCATAGGGACCAGCCAACCTTGTATTTATAATAAAAGAGAGAGAGTTACAAAAGGATTAAAAAGGACTACACAGACTCACAACAGGAGTCGACAATAGGAGAGTTAGAATCCAAGAAGGAAACTCTAACCCTAATCTAAACAAAGCTGAAATTATAAAAGAACTAAAACTACTACCCACCCATGACCGACTCCTAATTGGAGTAGGTTACATGGGATGGACCAAACCACCATGCCCTTGTGGGCCACATATCCCAAGACTCCCCTTCAAGTTAGTGCATACATGTCACACATGCCCAATTTTACCAAATTAGGATGAAAAAATTTTCCACCCAAACCCTTAGTGAATACATCAGCGAACCGGTCTTCTGACTTCACGAAGGTACAAATCAGTCCAGCTTCGAGTTTCTCCTTGATGAAGTGATAGTCAATCTCCACATGATCAGTACGGCCAGTTGTACTGGGTTATGAGCAATACCGATTGCAACTTTGTTACCACAATACAACATCATTCGAACATGGACACCAAGACCTTCTAGTAAAATTCTGAGCCAAAAGTAACTCGCAAATCCCTTGAGCCCAAGTAAGTCGCACATCGGTCCAATAATGATATATTAGGGTTAATGGCATTTTCATAAATTTATACGTAAAGATGACATTTTCATAATTATAGACAAGTGTTGGAAATGATTCCATTAATGTGCTTGCCAAGAACCGTTTTGTTTCTTTTTTCTTTTTTTCTTTCCTCGGTTCCAGAAGCATTTTTTTTGCCTTGTTACCATGTCATTCTACTCCCTAAAATTACTCTCTGAGAGTAGAAACAAAACAAAAAAAAAGTACTTTCGATAAAAAGTACTTTATGAGAGTAGAAACATTACCAAATGGAGCCTAAGAGCGTAGTCTTGTTTTAAGCTACTTTCCTTTATTTTAGATTGAGTTTTAGACTTTTAGTAGTAATAGACTACCTCCAAGGTAAGTTATTGTCTGGAGGAGTTTTAGGACTACTTTGATTCATGTTTTGAGTTTTTTATAAGTTTGTATGGAGCTATAGCCCTAGACACAAAAATGATGAATGAAAACTGGTTTTTTTTACTTCTATTTCTGAGATTCAAAACTGTTGTGAGACGCAACAATTGTTGGTGGGATGCCAATATTGGCTGGTGGAATTTTCAGTCAAGGGACTAGGTGGGAAGTGGGATACATATTTCATATCTCCTCTTCTTCTCTCTTCTTTCCATCAAATTCAAGCCCGTGATAAGAACTTCCTATTTTCATGTGCATGTTTGGATCATAGTTGTCACGGCGATGAGGCGACCCTAGACATTAGAGGCCATCCTAGGCGCCGCCTAGGCATTGCCTAGGTGACCAAAGCATTCTCAGTGTATTTTTTTTATTTTTAAAATATAAATGCTATATTAATGTTTATATATATGCAGAATTCTACATAAATAATCAATTATTAAAAGTATAACCTAATTAATATGAGAAAACCAACCAATAATGAATAAAGTATAGGACATAAAGAAGCATATTTATAGAAAAAACAAAAATGCACAAATCAATAAATTAAGAAGTTATAACATCATAGCAGCATGCGGGCGGTATTTTATGGCCTAGGTGTGTCGCCGATAATAGGGGAGGGTTGAATTGCGGATAAGCAGAAACCTTAAGGGAGATACGTGAAATTTAATGTTTAATTAATGAATTATATGCACAATTGCAACAAGGAGACTGCCTAGGCCTTCAGGGAGTCCAAGGCACCCAAGGTGATGCCTAGGCGACGCCCAGAAGACCTAGGCAATCGTCTTTTGAACACCTACAAGGCGCGTAGCCACCTAGGCCATAATTTACCTCCCGGACACCTAGGCAACGCCTTGACAACTATGGCTTGGATTACCAGATTTTAAAGCTTTGGTTAATATTATGTTAATTAGAATCTTTCCCTAAATTCTTCTTAAGGTGCTGCTACTGCTTTGATCTTCAAAATCTCATATTTTCACTGTTCTCTGGGATTCCTTCTTCAAGTAGGAATGCTAGACTTCTCTTTCTTATAGCCTAATTTTCCAAATCTGTTTCCTGAACTACCAATCAGATTTGATTCTTAACTCATTCCTAGTTTTAATATTAGATCATGCTATTGATTTAATAATCCTTGATGGCAAAATAGGGTTACATCTCAATTTATGCCAAACCTTGCTAGGGTAGGATCTTTCAACCAGCCCAATTCAAATTTAACACTTTAACAATAAGTAAGAATGATTGAATTAAAAAAATAATTACCCAACTTCAAATCCGTCTATAAGAATGCTTAAAAATTTGAGATCACTGATCCTTAGGATATGAGGAACAATATTCCAGAAGATAAACTTAATCTCACGGGTGGGATCGAAACCAATCTTGCCCGTAGGTCCCAAACTTGTATTTTAGCAAACTAAAATATAGAATTATAAAAAAAAACTCACTTATCTTGAGATCCAGCCGTTAGAAAGGGCTCAAATTTGGAAGCAAAGGGCTTTGGGATACACATGATAACATATCTAAATTTGAGAACCATCCGACCACTACAGAAGAAACCACAAGATCTCGAAAACTATCCTATTGGAGAGAAGAATCTATTGGTGTTGATGATGATCTTCACTCTAGCAGCATAAATTTGGTCAATATCATGTAGTCTTGATGTCGTCCAACAGTAAGAAAGAGAGGGAAGTGATTAACAGCAACAGAATTAGCAAAACAGAAAAAAAAAGGACATACAGTTGAGTCTCACAACCAAGAGACTCAACCAAAAATATTTCAATATTTTTCTGATTTCTACTAAGTTTGCCTCTCTCTTCTCGGTTCATATTATTTATAATGCTGTAATAGATTACATAATATGGTAATAAAATATCCAAAAAAAACTTTCCTTTCTATCCAATAGGTAATAAAATATCCAAAAGAAACTTTCCTTTCTATCCAATAGGGAAGTTTCCAAAATAGCTAAACAATTAAAACTAAAGAAAGTTTCCAAAATAGCTAAACAATTAAAACTAAGGAAAGTTTCCAAAATAACTAAACAATTAAAACTAAGGAAAGTTTCCAAAATAACTAAACAATTAAAACTTAGGAAAGTTCTCAAAATAACTAAACCACTAAAACTTAGGATAGTTTCCAAAATTAATAAACTTCTAAAATATGAGAAGAGGTGGTCAATCAAGGACAATATCTATAATGGTCGGTTGGTACTGTTCACGTGAACAATTTTAGAGAAGAGGTGGTCCATTATGGACAATATCTATAATTGTCAGTTGGTACTGTTCACGTGAGCACTGTTCACGTGAACAGTGCCGTGAACAGTGTTTCATCTTGACTTGGCTGGGCTGCTTTAAATCTTCTGTCCAATCAGCATTAGGCTGGCCCAATGGCCCAAGCCCATTTAACTTCTTGCGGCCCCATTTCCTTGAGTAGACCTGGCCTGCATCAGTCCTCTTCCAGACCCAATTTCTCAGCCTCTCAGTTTTGACTAAAATTCTGGATTCTGATTTCAGATTAGTGTTCTACTATTTCTCTTAAATCTGATTATTGTTTTGATCATTTTTTTAATTGCTGGTCCGAACCCTTTAAACCTGATATCGATTTATTCTGAATCTTGGATTCAAGAATCCTATCTTCAGTAGGATACCCATAAATCCAGATCAGACCATCGGATTTGACTGAAATTTTGAGGAATGTTCCCCTCCCATAAGGTGAACCTTCGACCAGCTTTACACCCAAATCAAAATCTTTGATTTCCTGTTATTGAGTTTATCTTGAAATCTGGTTTTTTAACCTTCACTGTGATTCTGGTTTAATCCAATCTCTGTAACTTTAGGCTACCAGAAAGCTATCAAGAAACCAAGCCTCTCAGGCTGCCGCATCCGGAGCTTCCAAGCAAAATGTGACGTAATTCCTCAATGGCGCGTATGTTATTCTAATCCCACAAACATTTAAACACTTACTCAAATATGCAGATACCACAAATAGTAGAACAACTTGACAACAAAAAGAAGAGAAAATGATGAGATGAAAATCACACCTCCCTTAAAGTATAAATAGCTTGTCAAAGCTGACTAAATTCCTTTCCCTGCTACCTCCTTCTATACAATTTCATTTTTCCTTATGGCTCCATTTGTTTTCATATAAAAAGGTGGAAAAGGAAATTTTCCTGTAAAATAGGATTTTCCACCACTTATTTTAATGTAAATGCTAAAAAAGCAATTGAATAAATACGAAAATTTTACATGGAGGAAAACTTTCATGTAAAATATCATATACAAGGAAAATTTTACTTTTAAGGAAATTGTCAGAATCAGACTAATTAAACTAGTCTGAGCTGTGGAATAGTGTGCCATAGACCCAAGTATTTATAATTAATAAAATGAGATGATACATTGAACCTGGACATAGAATCTGGACATAATGAACTTGGAGAATGAACATGGACATAATGAACTTGGAGAATGAACATGGACATAATGGACCTGGACATAATGTACACTTAAGAGATAAGAATAATAATAAAATTACTAAACTACCCATCTAGACATTCTCAACACTCCCCCTCAAATTGGTGCATAGATATCTGACATGCACAAGTTGGACAATAAGTGATGAATTGTTTTCCTGGGAATCCTTTGGTGAAGATATCAACCACTTGATCACCTGACTGAACATGTGGTACACATATCTGTCCACTATCCAATTTTTCTTTAATAAAGTGGCGGTCAATTTCCACATGCTTAGTTCTGTCATGTTACACAGGGTTGTGAGCAATACTGATGGCTACTTTATTGTCACAGAATAATCTCATAGGTTGGGTAATGTTAACACCCAAATCCTTGAGTAAACCCTGTAGCCACAGCAACTCACATATACCCTGAGCCATAATAGCTCTGAACTCGGCTTCTGCACTTGAGCGAGCTACTACATTATGCTTCTTGCTACGCCAAGTTACCAAATTTCCTCCAATGAAGGTGCAGTATCCTGAAGTAGACTTCTTGTCAGAATTTCCAACACAGTCTGCATCAGTATAGGCATCAACTTTAAGGTGATCCTGAGGTGAGAGTAATATTCCTCTTCCAGAAGCAAACTTAAGATTACGCAATATGCGAACAACAGCATCCATGTGAGACGAATATGGGTCATACATGAATTGACTCACTAAGCTCACTGCGAATGCAATATCAGGCCGAGTATAAGCTAGATAATCAGCTTTCCAACTAGCCTATGATACTGTTCCTTATCAACAAGTGTACCAACTTTTTCTTGCAGCTTGATATTAGGATCAATGGGTGTTTCACATGGCCGACATCCTAAGAATCCTATCTCAGAGAGATTCTCAAGAATATACTTCCTCTGAGACAGATAGATACCTCTGGAGGAGTAAGCTACCTTAATTCCAAGGAAATATCTCAACTTTCCTAGGTCCTTGACTTCGAACTCCTTTCCCAGGAAGGTCTTCAGCTGTCTGACTTCTTTTTCCTAATCCCGACAGCCTCCTACCCACCGCCTACATCTCCCTTATCCTAAACCACCGCCTACATCTCCCTTACCTGCTGACTCCATTACCAATTACCGCCTCCCCCTTCTGCTTATGATCAGCATTGCTCTGTTTGTAGTCTACAGAAATCATGACTCTGTGAAATCTCCCAAGGAATAATATATCGTATCTATAAGCAAGGGGGCGTGGCCAAGAAGCAGCCAGCTGACTGCCCCCTTCCACCTGGCCTCTATTTGCTGTGTGAACAAGGTCTTGGTATGTATGGGCATTCTAAGCAGGTCGCAAGAAGTCACTGGTCGAAGGTTTCGATCATCAGACTCCTCCAAAAAAACGAAGTTATTCAAGTTCTTTTTCCCAAAGAAGTCCTGCTCCGACGGCCCGACGAGTCATCTACTTAACCCCTTCCTTGAATTATTCCTTGGGAGATTTCGCAGAGCCATGACTTCTACAGACTACAAACAAAGCAATGTTGATCATACATTGTTTATTAAGCAGAAGGGGGAGGCGGTAGTTGGTAATGGAGTCGGCAGGCAAGGGAGATGTAGGCAGTGGTTTAGGATAAGGGAGATGTAGGCGGTGGGTAGATCTGATACCATGTCAGATTCAAACTAATTAGACTAAGTCTGAGTTGTGGAATAGTATGCCACAAACCAAGGTATTTATAATTAATAAAATGAGATGATACATTGAACCTAGACAATGAACCTAGACATAATGAACCTGGACAATGAACCTAGTCATAATGAACCTAGACATAATGTACACTTAAGAGATAAGAATAAGAATAAAATTACTAAACTACCCATCTAGACATTCTCAACAGAAATAAAACAGGGCCTACTTGGGGGGGGGGGAGGGAAAGAATAGCATAGAAAGAGGATTGGAGAGAAATAGCATCCTTCACACAACCATCTCATTTCCTGACAATGCTACTATTAGTTTGAATATATCTAAAATCCCACAACTCATACACACCAAGAAATTTGGGTTATGATAAAAAGTGGCACAGACAGAATCAGTCATTCTAGAACCATGATGTTACAAGGAAACAAACAGGGTCCATTGGAAAAAGGGGGAGTGGAAGAATAGCATAGGCTGGGGACTGGAGAGAAACAACATCCTTCACGCAACCACCTCGTTTTCTGACAATGCCATTATTAGTTTTAATATATCGCCGAAAATCCCACAACCCCTATGCACCAAGAAATTTAGGTGATGATAAAAAGTAGCACAGACAGAATAAGTCATTCTAGGACCATGCTTTATATTATCCAAAATAAAATTCCATTCTAACAATTATTTCTGCCTTTATATCACAACCATCTTATCCATTTCTCTTTACCTTAATATGCAGAACATGTAAAGATTCGTATTACTCTTCATAGTTCTCTTACTTAGTTCTTAAGAGCTTCAAATAAAAAAATAAAAAAAGAGGGGGGAGATAGTTTCCAATGAAGATAAGATAAGAGTCTTCTGTGCATGAATAAACCACACTGGTTTTTAATGTAAAGATGTCCTAATGGTCATTTATTTTTCAACTTTCACTTCAAGAACAAACTTTAGAAAGGAAAAAAAATTTGCATCCAGTTGAAGAAGGAGATTGCAGTTCAGAATTTCCTTTCTTTAACATAGAAAAATGATAAGTAATCAAGGGAAAGCAAAACTAAAAAAAATGTAGATATATTAAATTTTGCTCTACCAAAGGTGAAAAGTTAAAGTTCATCGTCCCAATAATGATGATTGAAGATAAAAGTAAAAAAATATGCACATAAACAAACAAAAGAGAAGCTAATATAACAAATAAAACCCTCTGAAAAATTACAAAAGAGAAAGAACAGAAATACCAGTTCCATGTGAAACTCAAAAATTGAAGGGTAATAACTAATATCAAACATACCTCCAAAGAAGAGCTGCCTGCTTCTCTTCCTAGGACCTTGAGAAGAGGACCGCTCAGTTTTTGCATTTGTTACTTCAGTTTCAATTTTTCCTTTAACATTACTCAAACTAAGTCCTTCCTCAGTGCCACTACATGCTTCCCTAACATCATCAAAATGATTGTTATCAATTTCTTCAACTTTTGGCCTCTTTCTGTGAAACTTTTTCCCTTTACGTGGAACTTCTACTGTACCAACACCTTCAGCACCCATCAGGTAATTAGCCTCTCTGGCAAATTCTCCATTTTCCGCTTCCCTACTTCCGAGACTTCCTTCCAAACAGTCTTCATCCATTGCAGTTGCAGCACCAACAAGCTTCGTACGGGCTCTCTCTGATTCAGCATGCTAAATCCATAGACATGTGGTAGATGATTTAATATTTTTTAGCAACATTAGCAGACAAACTAACACAACTGATGGCTGAGAAGCAAATAATTACCGTTTTTTCACCATTCTGTACAGATGATGATCTCATACGCTCTGTTCTTCTGTTTGGTGTTTGAGAAAATTGAGGAGAGCTGCCTCTTTGTGAAGCCTTTGCTAGAGCTAATGCTACATCATGGGCAACATCATCATCATTGGAATCTAAATATGATCTCAGACCAGGTTTATTTGGTGATAGAAACTTTTCCCTGTCATCTCTATTATATGTATATGAAACGGGGAAGCGAGGGGTCCTTTTCCCCTTAACACGAGGTTGGCTACCTACAAAAGAGTTAAGAGCAATGCATGACGCTTAAGCCAGAGCCCAGAAGACCCTTATTATTCATTTTATATTACAAGAGAAAAAGAAGTTACTCCATCAATCACCTACCATATGATAAATGAAAGAACAAAGGGCACAGTTTATTCACTTCCTAGTGAGGAACAACAAGATGCTTATATCTCCATAAGGAAAATTTCATAGTCCAGCTCCAGCACACGATTTGCTTTTTTTCTTTCATGAGGAATAAAGCTACATTATGATTTTTAATATTCCGATGTGCACAATTTACAGATGAACAATATAAGGCAACATTCTTTAGAGCAGTTTTAGAAGTTTATTAACATTTTCCGCTTAAGGGCATACATATACAAGATTTCTCTTGTTAGGGTGTGTAGTGTTGGTCAGGACATGTGTTAGAGAGGTGTTAGTTGATGAGATGTAGAACTAGGCAGATTCAATATTATCATTTGGGCATATGGACTGGGATAGTCCTAGATGCTCCTCAGTTTGGAACCCATCCTTGGACAAAATGTAGAAAAGGCTAGCTGTATGGAAGAAGTATTTACTAGTGTGGAGCAGGACTTTTTTCATTAGGACCTTGAATGTATTCTGGTGTACCTTAACTATTCTATTGGCCCCAGTTCATTATCTAAGAATATGGAGAAGATAATCAAAGATTCTTATGGGATGGAGATGATGATAGGAAGATAAGATGTAAGTTCAATTTAAAAAGGAAAAGTTTGTTTGGAAGCCTAGAAGATTGGGTTGCTCGGTTATAAGCCTAATGCAAAATTAATACACTGCTGACTGTATGGTTATAAAGGTTAAGCAATGAGGTTTTATCTCCTTCGAAAGAAACCATAATATGCAAGTATCATGTGTCCTAATGCAGGGTGTGATTCTAAAGGAGCCCGTGGCCTCACGGTCATGGTTTCAGTCTTGAAAAAACATTATAAAGCATCATGAGGAATTTCTGTCCAGACCTGCTTGGAGCACTCCTGTTCATTTTTTGGTGACAAAGGGGTGCCAGATGGTAAATTACTGGACCTGTTACCCTGTGTGTAGAGTCTGGCCACTACAAAAAGGGCCATGGTAAGCCATGTGTTCGAAGCTTAAAAGCTAAATCATTAGGGTTCTAATGTTTAGAAGTCTTAACTTGATTTCAATCATTGTGCTGCATTTCTCCAAATACTTCAGATTTAATATTGATTTAACAGTACTGTATAAAAGGAGATGGAAAGATACTAGCCAGGCTCAAATTTCCACCAAGGCATCAACTCGTACTATAATTTTTTTTATAAGATGAAGAGTTGAAAGATTAAAGATAACAAATACTTGTGGAAGAATATTGGTCCCCTTCAGGTTGTTGCTTTAACCTTTAGCAAAAATCTTTAAAGAAGCTGTCAACACTTGAACAGTTTAAGAGACAGAGAGAGAGTAGTTTTCCCTGGCCAGGAGGTGCAATAATTGCTTCAAGGCTGAAGAGACATATTATCATAAGTTTCTCCAATCTGATCTAGCAGTTAAGTTATAGGAGTGTCCAAAACATATCTTCAGTCATTGGCTTGATATGCAGTTTACCTCTAAACTCATCTGGTTTGGTGCCTTGTTTCCGGGGCAAATTTCTAGATCCTTTCGAATGAAACAAACCCAAGATGCATATTTAGAATTTTAAAGCATCAATCTCAGTAAAGCAAGGTGATGACTGGTGCTCCTAACAGGACATTGAGCAAGGTTACACAGATACATATTTTTTGTAATTTAGTATATTCTTGGTTTTTTATGTGTCGCACATATATCTATATCTATAAATAGGAATTTGCCCATGAAAAAATAAAATAACATTCCTTGGAGTGGTCAAGTAGCAACGACTTTGAAGCACAAACATAAAAAACTCACGAAAGAAATATTGACTCAAATCAAATATTAAACTATGTCATTTGATTTTACCACCAGACCGCCGCTTCTTCAATAATGATAGGCACCCATAACTTGATGAAATCGACTGGGAATGCAACAAATCGGGAAATTTTCCATCTGGCTTTGAAACATTAAGTTGAAATTTTCCTCGAGCACGTTTTTGAGGCTTTCGAGATATCACGGATACATCATTACTTTCTCGATCACTATCATTCCCTTCCTGCATTCACGATCCATTAATTTTTAATAATGCTATGTTTCAGATTCAAAAGTTTAGCTCTTGCATAAAGATTATGCAACAGCCCAAAGAATAGTCAAGCAGAAAAACAATTAAATCAGAAAAGCATTGGCACAATACAAATCTAAGATTAATTGTATATCAAAAATGTGCCCCATGAATACCAACATTATGGTAATCAAAGATTAAAAATGAAACCGAGTGACTTAATCTAGTTTTGTTTCAGAACATCAAACAAATAAAAAAAATAGTGCTAAGAGCCTATTACACAGCAAAAGAGAGCGGAAAAAGTAAAAAAATATCAGACTCACATGGAGACAAAGAAAGAGTACAAGATAAATAAACTAGAAAGGATGAAGCCTAAACAGGCCTGGCTCTGAAGCAACATATGCCCAAAAAGAAGGCCTATCCACATATAAAAACACTGATACATAAATAACCAACCAATAAGACCAGCTACTGGTAGAAATGGCAATACACAGTTGATTCATAACCAAAACCCATAAAAAGGAACCTCTTTCTAATATTGTTAAGTTCCATTTATATTTCCACCAGCATGCTCCTAGCACCACATTTAAGACATAACATGCTGCACTTAGTTATGTCCACAGATGCACTACTTCCCTCAGTGAAAAAGACAATCCTGAACTGCAAACTGGAAGAGATTATAACCATAAGCTCCATTACAAGTAGTCAAGTGCAAGTCAGTGTGTATTGTCTAGAGGCTCAACCATCAAACTATAAAATCTTGGGATACAGGAGAACCAATATGGATCTACCGACTAGGTGAAGCACATGGACAAATCAAATATAAGCAAGCAAGTTGATAATAATGCATTTATTATATAAATTGAAAAATAAAAATAAAATAGAAAAAAAATTGTATGGGATTATGAACTAGCATGAAATTCCCAAAGGTCCTCAAGGGTTGGTGCTTTGTAAAATGCTGCCTTTCAAAGTATAATGGGATAAATGGATAATTGGAAGGAGCAAGCCAGATGATCTTTTCTATGACCATTCCCATGATGCACAAACAGTACATGCTTACCTTGGAACCATGCTTATGATTTGGGTCCTACTGACAAAAAAAAAAAAAAAACAAAAAATTCAATGGGATTAGTCACCAACGCTTTAGTTTCCCTACATATTGGTCATTTTTATTACAAGACCATAAATTACCATTTGTGATTGTCACATGGAAAAAATTAAAACCCTAAATATTCCCTCTCAGTTTCCCAGAATTATTCTTAATTCAGCATAAAAACCTAAAACAACCCACTAAAATCTCTCACTTCTACATTAATTTGAAGTTCTAAACATGGGTCATCATCACTAAATTTATCAAGCAGTTAAGACTTAAGAAAGTTATTATGCTTCAACATTGCACTCATAAGCATGTCATAAAAATTTTGAATAAAAAAGAAGCATGACAAGCCATCAATGAGATCCAACTCACTACTCACCAGAACATTATAGTGATCAGTCATCATTGCAGTTAGTCCAACCACAGATGCTGTTCCTTCTGGAAGTGATAAGTATGCCTGAAAACACAGCACATAGTGTAAACTTTAAAGCTTCATAAACCAAAGGTATACCAATAGATAAGTTCTTGGCTCAAGTACTACCCATAATTTATTCATTTTCCCAGCCTAAACTAGAAAGTTGCATGAGCTTGTTTAAGAGCGCATGTGTATGTTTTATCCACCTCTAAGTTCTAACAAATGTTCAATGCTGTTTGGAAATTCCAGAAAGGGGGACTAGGTTCAGGTCCAGCAATGTGGTTGAGGGCCAGCTTTTGTGTCCAGAGTTGACTTATGCAACTAAACAATGAAGCACATTGATCCTTTTAAGAAGAAGGCCAAAAATGGAAATGGTCTGGATCAGCACCATTATGAGCCAGACCACATGTCGAGCCTATGCGGAGTCCGGGGAAGGGTTAGTTTGGAGTCATTCCTTAAAAGCACAAAAGTATGGCTGACTATCAGGAAGGGGAAAAATAGAAGTCTTATTTTCATATGCATTATAATTCTTATTCTATGTTGATAACTGTACCATTGGTACCAGCTTGGGGTATTTACAAATTAGAGATGTTTAATTCCTTATTTTGTCATGGAGTTGGGATTCCAAACTCTGTTTATCCACATTCTGGTTTAGTTTAGTTGAAGGGCATATTTTTTATAATTTTGGAGAGGTGGGTTCCAGTAATTGAATTAACTAGCAATTTTCTATTTTCTTTCTTTCTTATAGTTAGAAAAAAAAAATTATTTTTTTTGTGAATAAAGGATTATATTTAACAAAAGCCAACAAGGATACAAGGAGGGGGGGCCTGTGGGAGGCAAACAGGGAGAAAAGGCAAAAAAGATCTACACAAATATTACATGGGAAGTCCTATCCACATTGAATTTTTTTTTTTTTTGGGTGAATAATCCACATTAAACATGGATAAATAAATCCCAGACATTAACAATAAATCTATTTCTCGACCTATACTAGCAAGATCTAACAAGGGAATTAATATTCCCTGGTTTTCGAACATGAATGATTCCCAAACCTGATGGAGACTTCTGGATTTGGTGGTCCAACATCTCAGGTTTTGTTCCATCCAAATATGATAAATGATCGCATAGAATACCAATCTTCCAAGCTTGTTATAGGCGACTTCACTTTATAGACTGCAAATCCATCTCCGTTCCCTCTAGAAGAAACTAATTTCTATTGGTAACTGATAGCCAATAGAAACTAATTTTTATATAAGTACTAGGTATCCATGGTTTTGTTGTACTAAAGGGAATAGACTTCTATCTACTTTCCACTAAATTTTTCCACCCACAATGACTTCAAACTATCTTTCCCTATCAAAATAAAGGAATCCAATTAACATTGTGAAAGACCACCTCTAGATCCAGTCTACAGGCAATCCTTGTCAACATAAAGATCCTACATCTTCCGTGTATTCAATAGCCATAAGAATTTAGTCCAAAACAATTCAATTTCCTTATTTTGCAAGTAGATAAACTAGAATCTTACCAAAAAAAAAAAAAAAAAGTAGATAAACTAGAAAGCAAAATGAGGAATCACTTTGTATGAGCAAAACATCAATGCAACAGGCTGCAACCAACGCCAGACATGAAAAGGGAAAAAAATAAAACAGATTTGGCTACCTCTGGTAAGAGAAACTGAAATGCCCCCCCAAAAAAAAAAAAAAAAAAAACCACCCACCATCAACCCAACCCTCCGCAACCCCCAACCCTCCTCCGTCCGACCCCCCTCCACTTCCTCTGCCCCCGAACCCCCGGTATCCTCTCTTTCACTCGCCTCTGGATCTTGCAAACTTGCTCCCTGCCTTGAAGAAGGAGAAATCCCCGATTCCCTGCTTCGGCGCCTCGTTCTTCCTTTACCCTCCTATCTGCAAGCACCCATCCCCCCTCCAGTGACCCTTCGGTTGTGCCAACTATTGCTACGAGTATGACCCTTTCAGCTCAGAAAGTTAGAGGCAAAGGCCCCTGGAGATCCCTCTTTAGTTTCAACCCTCTTAGTCAAGGAAAGGGTTTCAGCCTTTGCCGTTTTCCCTTGGTTGATTCTAATGGTGCCAAGAAGGTCATGTATTCTATGCTAAATTTTCAGCAGGAAATAAATGCTTGGCACCTATTTCGTTTCACTGAGGAATCTGACAAGTTGGGGGCTCTTGAACGAACCATCTAGCATGTTGCTAGAAAGTCAGTGGTTCTTCGGCAATAGTATAAGGGAATGAACCTTGATTAGGTTGTGCTACGATCTCTCTTGTTCTGAGTCACCCTTCCAAACCTCCTTTACATCTCTGGTGTGAAAAAAGGCTTAGTCTAGTTGGCTCTGCTTTGGGAACTCCTCTCTTCTCCGATAGATGAACCAAGACCATAGATCGTCTAGCTTTTGCTAGATTTTGTGTGGAAGTCTATGCTTCAGATCCTCTACCAGAGGAAGTCTATGCTTCAGACCCTCCGCCAGACTTCATCTCCATCTCCGATGATGAGAACAACCACTGGGAGCAATCGGCTCGTTATGTGGAAGCCACCCCATTGTTTGTCCTGTAGTATTTTTTGTCACAGCTCCTCTTGCAGCCCTCCAAAATCCAAGGATGCTTCCTTAAAGTCCCCTCTTTTGGACCTTGAGAACTCCCTTCTAGTGGTGCTGCCAACTTCTCCCGGAGGTCTTCCTGTTCTACCGGTGCTGGTAAGGACTCCGATGAAGTTGTCAAAGACCCTGGGTTTGCGTGTACCAACATGCCTCCTTCCTCAGCCGCTAAGCTGAGTGCCTGAGTCTAGTTACCACACCCTGTCCAGCTCTCCTCTGACCCCGTCTTGCCCTCCTTTCGTTCCTCATGCAACAAGTTCAGCGTCCTTGGCAACAAGGTGGAAGACATTGTGACCCTCCCCTCCCCCTTACCAACCCTGTCAGCCTCCTCTGACCCCGTCTTGCCCTCCTTTCGTTCCTCATGCAACAAGTTCAGCGTCCTTGGCAACAAGGTGGAAGACATTGTGACCCTCCCCCCCCCCCCCCCCCCCTCCTGGCCCCTCTGCCTTGCCTCCTGCCTTTCTGTCAGATACTGAGCGTCAATAAGGTCATCTATTGCTGCTTTCCCCCCCTTGCTATCTGACTCCACATCTGCCTCCCCTATCCCCTTGCAGCTTCGTCAGTAGACCTGTATTAACCCTGGTTCCCTCCTCTAAATTCGGCTTCTACTTATCAATGTAAACATAACCCTAATGTCAAGACATTTAAAACCCACACCAGTTAACCCCCCACTCGGTTCAATTCCCTACCATATTAAACCCTTATCCCTTTGAGCCGGTTGACTTGATCCCAGTCAAGTGTGATCCACCACTTAATTCGGCTGGCCTAAATATTGCTAATCCTTCGACCTTCCTGGGCCTCAACCCATCCTGTTCAGTCAGCTCGTCACCACCCCCCCCCCAACATCCCCTTCCTCTATTACCTTGGCCGGTAATGATAATTCTTTTGTTGCTGAACTCCCTCCATTCCTGCATTTACGCACTTCGTCTCCATCTCCTTCAGAGCTTCCTCCTTCTCCCCCATCCTCCTTTCCCCCTCCCCCTTTTTGCAAACACTCCTCTTGATTTTCTCTCACATTGAGCTTCCGGATATCCAACTCCAGGCCCCCTTGGCTTCACCTGGTCTCGCAGCCAATCCTTCAGCTAGCTATGGCCTCTGCCCAACAACATCTGCTCGAGATTTTGTATTTGGGACTTCAGGGTCGGCAATGGCAAGAACAAAGGCAAGAGGTCCAAACCTCATTGCTCTCGTCGCCGAGCTTCTGAACTTGATTTTGAAAGCCCCTCTTCTCTTCCTTCAAGATTGTAATGTAACCCATCTGATGTTGGTTCAGTGGTGTCTTGTTCCTCTTGATCGTGAGAAACGATCAAAGGACTCTTTTGGAATATTAGGCGGATTTACTCCTTTATTAAACAGGCTGAGGTGTGGTCTAACCTTAAGAAAATCTCAAGTGTGTTTTAGCATTTTGGCAGACTATAATCAAAGTTCAGAATGCTGATTCCATTGCCATGCCTCCCCATGGGGGAAATGTTCCAATTATGATCAGCATCCCAATGGCTTGTTGTGGATCCTTTGGGATAGTCCAAGAATCTCCATTGTTTCTTCTGCTTCGTCGGATCAACTTTTGAACCTTCATATGTCCAGTAGAGCTGGACAGTCCACTTTATGTTATCAGTCGTCTATGCATCAAATCTGGCATCTGAGAGACAAAGTCTTAGGGCAGACTTAAGAAAATTAGCTCCCTCCTTAAGTGACACCTCTCGGGGGATTATTGGAGACTTTAATGTGGCAAGTATTCAAGAAAGTTAGGGGCTCTATTGATGAAGGGCCTACTCCTGACTTTAATGGCTGCCTTGATGAGAATGGCATAGATTATCTTAAATGGATAGAGTTGGGTATCAGAAAATTGCATGCAAGCTCGATAGAGTCCTATTGAAACAAGTGGTCACCCTCCTTTAGTGCCTCAGAGGCACATTCTGACTACACAGGAACATCGGATCACTCTCCTATTTTGCTCTCAATTAGCCTCCAAGTTTCATTCGAACCTAAACCGTTCAAATTCTTCGACATGTCACCTAACCATGAGTCCTTTCTTCCTATTGTCAAAGCTGCTTGGGAGAAGCCTGCTAGATGTCACGACCCACGACCCGCTTACATGATCCGCCTACACACTATGGATTATCCACCTACATGATCCGCGGGTTAGCACATGGGTTGGGCCATTGGACTACAGAAGGTCCATTAGAACTTTCTACACATGGAAGGTTGTAGAAGCCTTCTAGATTTCTACTTGAACATGACTTTTCTAGCATTCTCTACTAAGGAGGTGGGAATGTTCTAAACTCTTTACTAAAATGTTCCTAACCGTTAGATAGGAGACATGTGTATAGATCCTAACCGTTCATTGTATTCTTTGGTGCCTCGAAATAATGCTAGCCTCATTTGGCTAAGGCACCCAGCAACCTTGCAATCAAGCAACCAAGTGTGTAAGAAGAGTTCTAGTGCAATACATTCAATTCTCTCAAAGTTCTTGTGTTCTCTTCTATCTTGGCAAAGGGGTTAGACTGACTTAGTGCTAGAAGAAGGGTTGTGAGCGACTACGTGCCGGCACGGTTAGCTTAGTTAGACTAAGGTCGTGACATAGAGCTCCATCTCTTCCCCTTATCCCCTTGGCTCAAAAGCTCCAAGAAGTCAAGTTTGCCTCTCCCGATGGAGCAATGAAACTTTCGACAACATTTCTAACTTGGTCTCTTCTTGCAAAGTGGAGCTTGCCTCGGTGCCGGCTAGGCTTCAAACCTCCATTCGTGACTCAATGCATTCTTGCTGAGGAAGATTAGAGACTTTTTTTTTCCCAGTAGTTAGTTCTTATAGACCAGGAAGAAAGTTTCTTCAAGCAAAAATCCAGTCTTTCTTGGTGGCAAAAACTCGGGATACTTTCACAGATCTATGAAAGCCAATCACAACAGGAACTCGATCTCCTCTCTGAGGTCTCGAGATGGAGCTACCCTTACAAAAGTGGATGACATCAAGACAGAGGTTTCTTCTTGGAGGCCTTCTATTCAGCCTCTTCAGTTTCCTCCTGGCCTCTCGCAAAGGGTCTAATTGGTAAAGTGCCCCTGCAGATTCGTAAATTTTTCTAGGCTCCTTGCCCTCAGAAGAAGAGGTTTTAAAAGTGTATCCAATCTTGTTAATCACAAAAAGCTCTGAGTCCTGATGGCTTCAGTGTAAAGTTCTTCCTTGCTGCTTGGGATATTGTGAAGAATGATCTTGTCAAGGCGATCCAGACATTCTTTATTAACCCTTCCCAGGTTTTGGCTGTAAATCAAATGTTTCTATGTTTGACTCCAGAGATTGATGGAGCTACCTCCCTTTCGGATTATAGGACTATTGCATTATGCAATTCTATATATAAATCTGTTGCTAAAACAGATTGAAGAGAGTGGTTGATGCCTGATGGCCTTGCCAGCATTAACCAATCTGCTTTTATTGAGTGCGGATGCATCATAAATAATATCCTTTTATGCTCTGAGCTGGTCAAAGGCTTTGAAAGAAAGAACCATCCATAGGCTGCTCTCCTTAAGATTGATATTCATAAGGCCTATGACTTGGTGAGGTGATATTTCCTTCTTAAAGTTTTAAGAATGATGCTTTTCCCCCTTGTTTCATCAGGTGGGTGCAGAGCTGGATTTCTTCAGTCAAGATCTCTACCCTAATCAATGGGAGTCCAGTGGGATATTTCAGGAGCTCTCGAGGTATCAGACAAGGATGCCTCATGTCACCCTATTTAGTTACTCTAATTATGGAGGTTCTTTCCAAAAGTATCCAAGTGAAGGCTGCAAATAATGAGATTGATTTTTTCCCAAGGTGCAAGTCTCTTCAGCTCACTCACCTTGCTTTCGCTGATAATGTTATGATTTTCTCCAAGGCCAATCAGAAATCCATTGCTGCTATATTTGAAAGTCTCTCTTATTTTGAAAATTTATCTTGCCTTCGTGTAAACAATCTTAAATCCTCTCTCTTCTTAGCGGGGGTTGATGAAACCTCTTCTTTGAACTTGGTCTCTCTGTATGGGTTTCATACAGGGATGCTTCCTATCAAATATCTGGGGTCCCTCTCCTTTCTTCCAGATTGGCAGCTCATCATTGTACTCCGATTCTTGATCAGCTGCACAAGTGCTTTCAGCTATGGATGTCCAAATTTCTGCCTTACGCAGGTCGCCTAGAGCTGGTCAAGTCTATGATCCAGTGTTCCTATTTATACTGGGCTGGAATTTTTGGTCTTTCGCGCTCAATTATGCATATAATTGAGTCCCTTATGAGTGCGGTTTTGTGAAAGGGATATGATTGCAACAAATTTCTCCATACTATCAGTTGGGCTTTTATTTGGCTGCCAAAGCAGGAAGGGGGTCTGGGTATTAGACAAGTTCATGAAGTCATCTTTTTTTCTTTTGGGTGGGCAGAGCCCTAAGGAGGATTGAATTCATGACTTCTTCATTTTGAGGTGTTGGTCTCATCTTAACTTGCTGTCTCAAGCTGTTACAGTCCATGGCCTCTAAAAATCAAACCATCTGGGTAACGTGGTAATAATCCAATTTCCTTCGGAATGATTCGATCTAGACTGGGGAGTGTGGGAACGACGATTCTTTTTGGAGTTGGAAAAATATTTTGAAGAATCGGCATCTGGTTTCTGATATAATCAAGTCCAGAATGATGGCTCTGGAACTCTTCTCTGGCTTGATAATTGGCATCCTCACGAAGTTCTCCTAGACAGGTATGGAGACAGGTTCAGAGCTGATTCTGGCCGAAATAAGATGGAGCAAGTGTCGACGATCATTCCTGAAGGAGTTTGGAATCCGGGCAGGTCCTCTTCTAGTAGGCTTGTTCTTGTTTGGTCCACTCTCGACTCTATTGCTCTAAGGCCCATCAAGAGTAGTGATCTGGTTGTTTGTAGGGCAACCTCATCAGGCACTTTCTGTCTTCCTCAGCTTGGGATGTTATTCGATCTCGATTTGCAAAGGTGTCATGGTATGATACTGTTTGGTTCCAAGCCCACATCCCCCACCACAGTTTCATTGTTTGGAGAGTGATGGCTTGTTCCCTCTCAACCAGGGATGACCTCCCCCATCAGAGACAGGTGCTTGTGAATCCCAACTGCTCCTTTTGTTGGCCAGCTAATGAGAGTATCTCTCATCTATTTTTTTAATTGCCTCTACTCCTACTGGATCTGGGAAAGAATCCTGATGCAGTGTTGTCTCATTATGAGAGTGGTTAGGGCCTTCTTTAGAGAATGCACATGGGTGAAAAGTTCCTTTGGAGGCAAATCACCATGTGACAGGCTTGGGAATCTGACTTTCAGTTAGTCTATCTATTATATTTGGTTCGAAAGGAACCTTCGCTCCTGGACTAAGAGATCTCGAACCGTGAATTAGTGTGCGTCTTGCGTGTTCTTATTCTTCTTTGGGTTGGTTGACCCCCTTGGGGGGGGGGGGGTCCCAGTTTGTAGTTCCTTGGGTTTGTTTAATATAATTCTTTATTCACCCAAAAATAAATAATAAAAAAATAAAAAGAAGATTAAATCAATATGGCTACTGAGTACTATGGTTGTTAATGCTGAATTGAACCCTAAAAAACAAATGAGGTCTTATTGAATAGAAACAGCATTCGAATTGTAAATTGTAAGATTCATAACAATACCTAAAACAATAGGAAAGATACATATGGGGGGGTGAAGGAAAACCATAAATAAAAAAAAAAGAATAATTATCCACCAAATTTTATGCATCACATTCAACCCAATATCAAATAAGGAAGACTTGGGAACCCATACCTATATTAAAACATTACCATTTGGTTGTAAAGAAGAAAAAAATCCAAAATCCACAATTTTTGGTCTTAGGAAGTTAAAAAAATAAAGAGGGTCCCTAAAACCCTAAGACAAATGTTAAAACAACAAAAGAAATGCAAAACTGGATTTTTCGCATAACCAAATTTAAAACATTCCAGCTGACTCAACTAAATCAGTGACTCAGTTGCAATCTGTATAAATCACCATAATCATCCGAATCGGACCAATTCAGTGTCTTGAGTCATAGAACAGGTATAGATTCAAACGATTCCTCAAAAAGGCGATTCAACAGGGGGACCTGCTAATTGTTTGGAAACTGATTCACTTTGAATTATAGGACTCATTGAATCGGTAGGATTTAAAAAGAGAGCTAATTACAGAATAGAGGAAATATTATGAATTCCGCAATAATAATTTTATCTATAAGTTTGACAGCATTAAAATTATAGACATGAGGAGTTAGTCAAATCTAGTCTTAAAGCACAAAAAAAATCAAGAACCATGCTTACTTTATTCATATTGTAAAGGGCCTCCACCATTTCCACAGATCTATTGCGTACCACAGCAGCAACCTGTAAATCGATTTCAGGAATGATTACTAAAAGATTCCAAAAGCTAAAATAACCCATTCATGAGAGAAGACATGATCACAGATTTACAAATAAGTAAAATTATCACAATCTTCAAAGGAATCTCATATGCATGATGCCACATTTTTTTTTAATCAATGTCAGGCACTCTTACAGAAACAGAGGACAATATCTATAAGTAAAAGCTTAAAATATAATTTTAAAAATAAGATCCAAATAATTTAACCCCAAATGAGAGGGAAAAAAATGGATAGAAATCCTATCTTCCAAAAGGAACCAATTCAAGATGACGAAAGATAGAGCAAACCTTCTTCCAGTCTTTTCCATACTTCCGGTAGGCTTCATAAAACCGCACAACCTCCTCCCTGCTCCACTGAGGCCCTAACATGTCAGACAATTTCCTCTTCTGCACATTAAAGGATTGTGGTCAACATTATGGGATGTCATAAAGCCAACCTACTTCACATTCTGTTATCATCCTGGAGTGCATAACAATCTACCATATCCAGAAACTTTAATGCAGAACATCAGCATAACTTAAGGTATTCTGACAAACACCAACAAACATTCAACTCAATGATAGGGAGACAATGTGCCTGAAGAAAGAAACAGGGAAAGAGACCACCAGTTCTATACAACCACAAAAGCATAATTCTAAAATAAACACACACACACACACACCCAATGAAATCCTAGGGAATAAGACTTCTTCATCCTCCTCTTTTCTTCTAAAACTATTGACCACCATATATCATCCAAGGTAGCCTATCAATCAATGTTGCATAAGTTCATTGTTCCACAGGCCAAAAAGGTTATGGACAAATGAACAACATACAGGACATAATTATTTTCAACAAACTTTTGGCTCCTCTCTTCCCAAAAAAGTACACATGAACACAAAGACTATCAGTCACCTTTACAGTTATAGCCATTGAATTTCAGTAATTTACTAGATACCTTTTTTACCCCCTTCCATGAAAAGGGAGGACACTGGTATTGAACAGATGGATTTTGTAGTTTTTCTTTTTTGTCAGATAGTTTCTCCATCAAATACAAATTAAAAGCTATTGAAATTTATCTGAATTATTGTACAGGGTTAAATTCTTGAAGTAAATATCAAATCGTTAGGACTGTGTCACTCTTCAAAGTCTATAAGATCTACCCAAAATATAGCATTTTCTTTTGAAAAAAAAAAATGGGTAGAGAAAGAAACCGCAATCTGCAACATAGTTATAAACCCTAACGAAAAATTCACATCAATTCACCTGTTTCAAAACTCCAAAGTTACTCCCGTCAAAGCTAGATACAACAGCATTCCTAGAGGCTTTATTATTTCCTATTTTTTACTCAAGGATCAAAGCAAGGTGCCTTGACCGACACCAATCATAGCCAGATAAAGGAAAATAGATCGGCACGCCAGTCAAATACGACTATACGAGGACGCCTAAGTATCATAAGAAGCTACAAAAAGTTAATCTTGCTAAGTATTTAATCTCCATGAACCTCAAGTCATCCGAGGCCAAAAATTACCCGTTGCTTAGCTTTGCTCCCGCTCCCTCCATCCTTATCAGGGGACTCTTCGTTAACATTCAAATACCGCTTATTCACGCTTTTTGATTTCTTGGCAGGCGCCATGGATAAATTTCTGAAGTATCTGATAAAATACACAAGTAGAACAAAAGGAATTAGAAATTAAATCAATTTCTTAACAAGAACAAGCAGATCAGAATATAAAAGATCCAATTAAAAAAAAAACCCTTAACCAACCATAAGAAAAGAAAAATTACTATATTTTCATCTGCTTTCTTCCAGGTTTCGATTCGTCTTCTGTCGTCTTCAAGAAGAGGAAAATAAGTAACTACGATCGCCACGGAACAAGATGAGGCAGTCCCCCGACTCCCCCACAGAGCAAACCTTTCTCCAACGGAAATATCAGATATGTTTGATTTGAGGGAAGACTAAAAGAGTTCAGAGATTTCAAAAAAAAAAAAAAGTCTGGATTCGGAGAGGGCCAATTGAAACGGCGGATCAATACAACCAAGACCAAAAACGCGCCAAACAATTGAAAGTCCACGTGCGTTAATTGCAGTGATTGAGGTGCAATTTCGTAATTTGACTTTAAAAATAGAGAGACCTTCTCGGTGTGGTTTCTCGTAAACCGTCCCTCCCTTTCTTTGATAAGGGGTTGTAGAGTGGTTTGACCGTAAATTTTGAATTATAGAGAGATGATATTCTGGTTGGACCAAGGAAGTCTTGGAACCATGGTTTAAGTGCTTGGAATCAGGGCCGCCAGCCAAGGGTGTTAAACGGTTTATAATGGGTTTAACGGTTCAGTCCGGTCTGATGCGGTGAGGTGTATAAAAGGGTAAAACCAAAATCGAACCGATTAACTAAACGGTTTCAAAATTGAAATCAAAATCGATTAGTAATCAGCTTCAATTTACTCATTAATCAGTTTTGCTTGCGGTTTATAAATTGTTTAACACATTGGTTATTAATCAGTTTTCATGGAAAAAATGAAAAAGTTCAAATGGGAAGGAGAGAGTCCAGATTTGAGAGAATGAGAAGAGAGTTGAGATTTGAGAGAGTGAGACTTGCTATGCCTAATCACCAATGCTTATTTTATGTTTTTTCATTTTGATTTTATGGTTTAGGCTTTTGGAAAATGGGTTGGGTCTTGGAGAAATAATATATTAATTGGGATTGGGCCATTGAGGTTGGGGTTGGAGTGTTGGGAAAATAAAATCTTAAATTATTAATAAGGAATGAATAATGATATTAGGGTTTACCAGTTTAGCTTTTAGGGAACTAAACGGTTCACATTCTATTCGGGTTAATCGGTGTCTAGCGGTGTAACTTATCGGTTTAAATGGTTTCAAACCAATTAGATAAACGGTGTCATATTTCAAGCCAAAGCCGAACCAATTACGGTTCTGAAGTAAACAGTTGGGTTTAATTTAGGTAAACGATTTCGGTGCAAATGTTGCACCCTTATCGCTAGTTGAACCTCTGATTCTATATCGGGTCGGTCCAAATCAAGGTGAAATGGTCCCAAAAAACCCTAGACTCTGCCAAGTATGTGTGACAGTTAGCCTGGAACATGTGTGATTCGGTGATGACTCAGGATCAACCTCGTCTAATTCCTCTAATCTATATCGAACCCTTAAACCATGTTTGAATGTTGACTCTCTCCACATACAAGATGATGACATTACTCCATAGCTCTGTTTGTTTAGCGGGAAATGTTGGGTTGAAAAGTTCAGGATAGGGTCTGTTGCAGCCAAGATCTGCCTATCATCTCCCAGGTTAAGATAATCTGCGAGAGAAATGGAATAGGTTTGCACAAGAGGGGTTGGACTCGGGGGCCTCACGTCTGCTCCAATGCCAAAGTCAAGATCCAAATAGCAAGCAATAGATAAGGTCCCCTCCTTAGAGAAGAAGCCGAGGTTGAGAAGAAGGAGATTGTAGAAAATCAAGGGAAACCGAGACCTTAGCCTTAGATGAGCGATAGTGTGTTGGTTTGGTAGCAATGGTGACCATAAAGATTAAGGTTGTACGTTTAGCCATTGTGTTCTTATGTCTTGCCTATGACTCATGTGATTGAGCTCTATTTATAATATTGGCCTTGGAAGGATTTAGGCTTGAGTGAGTGATTGCGTAGGTGGTTGGCGCGAGTATTTGGCACATCGTCTGTGGTTAGACAATGATCACTTCTCGTAGAATCTGAAGGCATGCACTACTCGTCTTGACATGTCGTGTCTCTGATGGGCGGCTTAATTGGGGACGTGCCACTCTACCGTCGCACTAAGATGATTATAATTAACGCAGATTCTTGAGTTGTTATCAGTGTATTAATTACAATGTCTATCGACTCTAGACATTAGTTATGCATGTCTCGTATAAACGACTCTAACATTAAATGTTGTGAATTGCATGTGCCGGGGTGGCTTTGCCCTGAATCTCATACTTGTTGAATCGACGTGTTGAGTTCTTATCAAATGATGCTCCGTTGACATCTCACACATTCACACCTCCACCGGTCCGTTTTATCCATACCCAACAAGGTCCCACATATGAGGTGAGAGAAAATGAATAATTACGTAGAGGAAAATTTAATGTCTGACTCCCAATCCCATCAAAATTGGGAATGGAGGTGGAGGCTCTCCAACCATCATTGTCCTTCTAATTCCACTTAGAATAATTGCATCAAAATTGGTGGGATTTTGAGAATGATCGGGTGGAGAAAACATGACACCAACAGGAAACCTTTTTGACACATTGAGTTTTTTTTTGTTAGAAATAAAACATTTTGATCACTGATAAAATTCAACAATGAGTGTTAAGTACAATAGATATCCTATATCCAAGCTTTGGAGACAGGCCACACCACCAAACCTTGCTCTGTAAGAGCTTTCCTTGCAAGGGCATGGGCAATCCTATTGTGAACCATTTGAATAAAGGAGAATTTACGAACTTGGAATGAGGATCTTAGACTGAGAATATCACCAACAATAGAGAGGAAATTCCTTGGACAATCCTTGCCATCACCATTGAGAATGTTAATCAGCTGCTTACAATCCGATTGGAACAAGACATTATTCCATCCTTCTGATATCGCATCTGTCATCGCTAATTTTACCGCCAGAGCTTCTCTTTCAAGACTTCCTTCGAAACTCCATGAACTTGATACTGCTTTACAGATATGACAATTAAGAGATTTACAACAAAAACCCAGACTTCTGGTAGATGCATCTGGACAGATACTAGCATCGGTACTCATGATGATGGTAGAAGAAGCATAAAGATTCCGATTATCATCCAAGGAAGTCTCAGTAGAAGTAGTCAGAGAAGGAGCAGGAGCGAACTAGATAGAAGCAAACTTAGAAGAGGCGTTGACAGCTCGATTGATAACTTTGGTGTGGGTCCAACACCTTATTTGAAAATGTGCGTCATTACGAGCCAGCCATATATGCCAACAGATGAAGGTTGCTAAAGAAAATGATAGGGAGCCTTCTTGCTTCGACTTATTGATGATCTTATGTCATTGTTGGAGCCATTGAGAAATAGATAAGTCATTGCTTGCAGGCATTAAATATGATAGAGGCGACCCAAACCAAAATGCACGGGCAAATGAACACTAAAATAGAATGTGCTCTATCGATTCAAAATCCATCTCACAATAGCTGCAAGAGGACACCACGTGAATATTATGGCTAGATAAATTCTCACCTGAGGTGAGACCTTGAGCACAAGCTTTCCAAAGGAAGGATCGGATCTTTGGGAGAGTTTTTGAATGCCAAATTAATTTCCAACAATCCTACTCAATAAGCTCCCATTTATGACAATAAGAGGAAGAAGGATTATGTTGATCCGACCTTGTTTTTGATTTTGTTAATTGTTATTTGGTTTGGTTTCCTCTTCTGCTGATAGCGACGATGAAGGTGCGTGGAAGAGGTTCCCCTTCTTTTTATTTGTTTTCTTATATTTTCTGTAACTTTTTTTCTTCATTATGGAAAAAATTCACTATGATCTTTAGGGAAAAAAATGTTAGACTGTGGTCTTTGGAGTGAGCTGCCACTGACAAAGAAGAAATGGACCAAGAATGCAGGAATATGACCACCAGCAGCCTACTATATTACATAAGAGATCCAACAAAAAATGCGAGTTGAGGTTTGTGGATTTTTTTTTTCTTTTTTCTTTTTTTTGGGAAAGATAGACCGAAGGATAGTTGAATTCATGACCTCTCTTAATTGTGAGGTGTTGTCTTTGCCAACAAAACTACCCTCCTTAGTTACTCTCGTGCATGATTCACATTGTATGATGTAGTAAATGTTAATTTAAGACATTAATCTTGGATACAATATTAATAAAAGAATGGGAAATTATGATATTCATGCAGTGATATAGTGTAAACAAGCTTTTTCAAGAGATCTATTACACTAGCCATTGGAGTGAGCTGCCATTGTCGGCGAAGAAATGGACCTTGAATGCAAGAATATGGCACTACCCCTACTGTATTACATAAGAAATCCAACTAAAAAGGTGACATGGGATTTGTGGACTCTTGCATGATTCACATTGAATTCAAGAACCCATATATATTGATAAAAGACCCAGTATAACCATTACTAAAGGTGAAAGACAAGATGTTACTTTGGATGCATCAATTTTTTACGTAGGTGCCACACTTCAGTCTTGTTACCCTTTTCCTTCAATGTGTTTGCTCCGATTAGAAACTGCTTGTACCACTTTGCTGATAATTTAGGTATTCTCTCTAATGTATTGAAGTCCACATGATAAAGCCCAAACCGCAATGAATACCCGAAACTCCACTCAAAATTATCCAGAAGAGACCATATGAAATATCCCCTCACATCAGCTCCATGCCTATGGAAGAATATGTACAGATGTTAGTGCATGATGCATAGGAAAAACTCAATTGAATAATGGCAGAAGAATAATAGAATAAGGTATATCAGTATTTATAAGAAGTCATACTTCATTGCTACTGTTAAAGATTCCAGGTAGTTGCTCAGGTATTCTATTCTTCTTGAATCATTGATGAGGTCTTCAGTAGAAACATTGGGGTTGCTTCCTTGTGGGTATCCTACGGACAAAATATTGGATTCATGTCTGTACTTGGATTAAGCATTAATTCTAACTGCTTTATTATATATACTACTCAAATATTTCATACCATTTTCTGTGATGAACATTGGAGTGTTGTTGTATCTTTCTTTCACATAACTGACAATCTTTTCGAGGCCATAAGGAACCACATGCGAGAGAGGCATTGCTGTCTAGTGAAAAGAAAAAAATATAAAAAATTCAAGAATGTGTCTAAGATTCAAGAATGCATCCTAAATGTCATAGTACTTGCTGTAGATATGGGAGATTTGGACCTTTTTAATTAAGTTGATTTTAACTGGAAAGTTGTTTTTCTTTAGTTCTTACCGGAACACCAATGGGGATCCCATTCCTTTCCCCTGTGAAGAATACAGAGGCATTCCATAACCATTGTAATTTATCAATGTCACATTGAGAGAACATACAGTCCTTAACATAGAGAGTTGAATAATGATTGATTCCGATAAAATCTAGCTTGTTCTCCAGTTTCTTCTTTTCTTCTAATGAAAAAGTTGGTAAGCTTGAACCCAATAATTTGCGCATTTCAAGAGGGTATTCGCCATAGATGATGGGATCCAAGAACCTGTTTACATCAAGATTGGAGAAAGGCATTTGAGAAAAAGAAACATGAACAACGAACACATGGGGTGGGTTAATTTGGAGAGAGAGAATAATGTATTCAATAGTCTTACAAAAAAATAAAAATAAAAATAAATAAATAAATAAATAAATAAATAAATAAATAAAACTCGTCTGAATTGAATACCATGCAACAAAAAATGCAAGAGCTCTTTGAACTGCCAAACGATCTGCTGGAATATTTCTAAGTGGTTCATACCAGTAGGTGTTCATCACGATCCCAATCATACCTTTTTGTTCAATCTAAAAGATAAACAGTTCAAAAAAGTTTTATTTCTATATATTCTTTGTAGTAGTAAAGTAATTCAAAATTTTGAAGAATTTTCAATTGCATTTTGTGATTATAAAGCCAGACATTAATCAAGCAAATCCAAAAGTACCTGATATTTTTTTCTATAGACGTCAACAGCTGTTGCATGTGATAATATTACATTGTGTGCTGCAATGTAGGGTTCTGTTTGAGAGTCTCCAAGTTGACAATCATGAAACAAATTGGAACAATGATTTGGTGGGAATAGCCCAATGTAGTAACCCAATAACACCATAAGATTTGGCTCATTTAATGTGATCCAGTACTTCACTCTATCTCCAAAAGCTCTGAAACACACATCTGCAAAATATCCAAAGTCTTCCCTGCACAAGTAATGTACAAGTAATTTTTGATACATTACCAATTTGAGTGGAACCCAATAAACCTTTATGAAAGGTTTTCATTTAGTCCTATCTTTTAAGGTGGAGATTTGGACTAAGGTAGCTCTTTCTTTCTCATCAATAAAATTAGTTTTTGTGGAATATGTAATCTTGATGTATATATAAAGATTTCCAGATATATGTTCCTGTTTCCCTCCCTTTTTTAGGTTTGATGAGCAAGAAAGATATAGTGCTAGGCAGCTAATAGGTGAGATGGGTTACAAACCCAACCTAATTAAGCAATCACAAGCACTGCCAACAAAAATCTGTAATTTATTTGGGGATTCAACTATGTAGACAATCCAGAACGTACAAGAGAAAAAAAAAAAAAAAAAGACTTACTGTATTTGGGGATTCAACCATGTTCCATATCGATTTTCAAGTTCTTGAGGAATATCAAAATGGTTCAAGGTAACAAATGGCTGAATCCCTGGATTAAGGATCACAAAAAGGTTAGTTTTCGTCATATCATGAGCACGTGTAACATGATAGGGTCCTATATTGCCTCTATATATGTTGCTTATCTATGTATAGCATGCAAATGCACCTTAATCCGGATCGCTCGAATCCCACGAGGGAATAGAAGGTTGGATCTATATTGGATCTCACTATTAATATTTTGGCAGATACACTAATAGGCCTCAACTATGAAAATAAACATTTTTGACCAATCACATTAAAGACCAATATATATATATATATATATATATATATATATATATATATATATATATATATATATATATATATATATATATATATTTGATAGAAAGACCAATATAACCTGGAGGGTTGGAATTCATCACTATTTTCATTTTTTTTCAGCTCCAATAGACCACCAGAAGAATGAAAAATAATACAAGCTTGGTGTATGCATAACTGCATATTATTACCTTTATGTAGGAGGGCATTTATAAGCTTGTTGTAGAATTCAATTCCCACGAGATTAATCTCTCCAAACCTACCACCTGATGTTCATATTAATGATTTTAATTTGTCTTATCCATAATTATAAAAAAACAAAAGAACTATTATACCAACTTACTTGGGAGGACTCTGGACCAAGAAATGGAGAATCTGTAGGAATTAACTCCAAGTGAATGCATTAGCTCCACATCCTCCTATTTGATGTAAGTGTTGTTTTCATTAGAAAAAAGGTAATTAAAAACACTCCATTTGGTTGCCATCTACAATGCAATTCTTCTTCTTTTTTTTTTTTTTTTTTTTTTTCCATGGTACTTCACTATGAAAACACTCCATTTAGTTGCCATCTACAATGAAATTACTCTTCTTTTTTTCCATGGTACTTTACTATGCAAGATCTTCCCCAAAGTTGAACTCTTCCTTAATCATCAAAAGAATGTCAATAGATAATAGAAATGGGATCATTTGAAGAAATTAAGTGTTTTAATAAACTTGTATATGTACTAGAATAAGTTTCAACCAGAAATGTAATAGAAAAACTTGCATTTAAAATCACTAAAAAAGTTAGGATAAGCCTCAACAAAATAACAATTTGCTTTAAAAAGTGGAGGGGTGTGGTACCATGTAACGATGGTAATGATCATCAGCAATGTCTCCATTACTTCCATCATCAATGTTCCCTATAAGAAATATAATTCATTTTATATCAACATTTGAAGAAGTTATCTACCCAAAAAAATAAAAATTTGAAGAAGTTTTCTTTTCTATAATTTGAAATTAATCACTCATTTTGTTTTTAATCTATGTGGTAATCATTTCGAAAAAAGAAAATGATTCCTACATGCTCATTATTATTTTGCGATGTGAACAATTGATTGTGGGAAATTTTAACCATTAGATAGAGAGGTCATGGTCTGAATTAGTCCCGTATCAAATATAAGAGCTAAGCCAATCAAATACTCTTACATCTGCATTCACCAGTATGTAAGTCTATGCATGCATGTGGTAATTTACCACTATTATGCACTAGTTCTCTTATAGTCCTAGATTTTAAAAACCCTGCGAAAAATTCCGATAAAATTGAAACTTAAAATGTGAGTACGGGATTTCAGGTTGTACAGTTGGATATGCCAGGTGGTGGTTGTTGGCAATTAAAGTGGGCATGTAGTAAGGGTTTCTTACCATGGGTTGTTGAACAGGGCTCCCTATAGTTAGTAATTTAAAATACGTCTGGGAAGAAACTATTTTTCTGATGGAATTCTTTTGTGACTGTAGGAGACTTCCCATTCAACTTGAGTTGAAAATGTACCTAAGAATATTTTCATAATAATTGTTACCTGCCTCAGTATTTAAATAAATACCCTTAAATACTTGTTTTTTTCAATGGGGGAGAGGATTTTCCATGCCACAAGTGTGGGGGAATCTCTCATGCCATACTAATACAAGATGCGAGGAACGGTATCTTTCATGTGGACCCACATGGCCGGGGGAAGGAAAGAGAAAAAAAAAATGAGATGATGTATATATGATACCATGGTAGCATGGGAAACCTTTTCTTTTCGGCTCCGTTTGTTTTGACGAAAATTTTACGTAAAATTATATGTGTAACATTTTATATGTAAATTTTTTTTTCCTATGTTTATCTCCAAGAGATAAAATATTGTGATCTTGAAGGGGGGAGGGGGAAGAAAAAAGTTCATCTTTCTTTTATCTCTTGGAAACAAACATTAAAAAAAAATTTTAACATATAAATTTTAATGTAATTTTTAAATTTTTCCAAGTTCCCTAATAAATAACTCACACAGTTTATGGCCTTGGTTGGTAATTAATTAGCAATTACAATCAATAGTGATGCTCAACCATTCCATTGCCACTAGTTAACAACAAAAATCACCTGGTGTTTTGGAGAACAAATCCCAAATGCTAAGGCTTTTGTTATCTGCTAAGTAGGCACCTTCAATCTGTGAAAATCAATTATGACAAAGAATTCTCCAAGAAAAAAATAAAATTGAGAAGCCAACAAATATATCAAAATTCTTGTCCTTCCATAATCCACTTGAATTAAAAAAGACCAATACAATTCCAACATAAAAAAAATTCTCCAATTCCACTAATTTGGGTTTTGTTCTTCTTCTCCTCTCTCTCATCATTATTATCTAGAACATATCCCCACCCAAGAGAGAGAGAGGGCTCTTGCAAGAATAAATAAATAATTGCCATTCCTACCTCTGAGTAATGACTATTTAAAGCTCCTTAAAGATACCTCTATGAAGATAAAACATATATAGTATCTATGAGAAACAGTGGTCATGTCTATGAAAAGACCAGAGAATGAAAAAGATTTGCAATCTCAGGACAAGTCACAAAGTTACCTAGTAAGAAGAAGTTGCAGTTCCAAAAAGAAATGTATCAGGGAATTGGTTGCGATCCAATATACAGTTAATGGAAGAGATCAGTTGGAATAGCAAAACAAGTCTCACTAATGCTCTCTCCATTTCTTGATGATTCTAAGTTCTCAACCCAAAATGGGGGTATGCAGTGTCTTTATAATGACTCAAACTGCCATGTGTAACCATTCCCTGCATCACCATCTTCTCTTGAGAATCATGCGTGGCAACTTTTGAGGAACCAAAACACAATAAAAAATAATATACTATGTGGTCCACCCAACAACTCTATTACGTACATTGCATCATTGCATGTTAGACCAGGTTCGTGCATTTTTAATCATGAACGGGTAGATCTTGAGTTTTCCTGACATATGATATGGAATCATTAAGGTAATATAATAAAGTTTTCTGAAAATCCAAATATGTAAGGGGATTATGACTCATGAAGGGAGGATGTATGTCGATAGATGAACAGTTGAAAATACGAATTTTGTCGAGACTTAAGTTATCGGGTTAACGGTCAACTAGAGCTAGCTACCACCACCATACCGAAGGCTCTCAGTACGTGGGAGAATTTTTAGTTGGAATATGAAGCATTCTTGGCTCCTTTAGAACTATTTAATTATTTGAAGTCAACATAGTTGTTAAGGGCAAAACTTTATTCTGATTAGATTTAGGCCTTCTGTTTCCTAAACCTCGTAAGATTTTTTATTTGCAAAACTGGCTTGTTATTTTAAGTCCAAAAACAACTAAAATTTTAAAATGTCAAAATCAAAATTCAAAATTTCATTTTCGGTTTAGGGGAATTTTAAATTTAGATTTATTCGGAGTTGGTTGAATTAATGAGAGTTTTAGTCCCATATTGTTCAGTCTCACATTGTTTTATATTGTTCAGTCTCACATTGTTTTGAGACTGGTTTGAGTCAAGTTATATATATATATATATATATATATATATATATATATATATATATATATATATATATATAGAGGTGTCTTATTACATCTTGATTCCTTAAAAGAAATGCTCCCTCTTGAGTGTCTTTAACTTGCGCCGTGTTGGGTCCAGTCGTGGGCGTCGGCATGGACGTGGATGCGGATGTTGATGTGGACATGTACCCATACATATGTACTATTTTATAAAAGTATACGTGCAAAGATAACCCGGTGAGCCCAATACACTACTAAATAAGTAAAATAAGTAGTATACGGGCAAGATACGTAGATGATCCGTTGAACCCAATACATCACTAAATATGTAAGATAAAGAGTATTTGAGTAAGATACGTAGGTAACCCGATGAACCCAATACTCATCCTGATATGATTAATAAGAGGTATTCTGGGCAAGATATGTAGATAACCCGGTGAGTTCAAATACATAATCTAATATGAAATGACTAATATGCCAAATAAGAGACTTGTTATGATATAAAAAAGATATAAGATGGTGATTTATTTTTAAATGTTAGATAGTTTTGTTTATGTCTTGTTTTGAGACAAAAGTGGGTACTATGGCATATATGCAATGTCAAGTTACTTAATGGCTAAGATCTTATAAGCATATATGGGCAGCAAAGTAAAATCGTGGACAGTAGTGAAAGGAAATAGTAAATGATGTATGTAGGAACTGTAAATATACATATATGTTATGTCAAAGCAAAGAATGGTGGGGGTACACTTAGGCAAGATCCGTAACTTAAACCGGTGAGCCGGTGTACCACCCAATATGAAAATTAAGCATAGTTAAGAAAGACATTATAAGGTAAGTAATGTAAGAAGGGAGTACACCTAGGCAAGATATGTAGTAGTGAGCCCGGTGTACTGCCAATTACAGAATAAGAAGGCAAATGTCCAAACAAGACCTGTAGTTAAGCTGGTGAGCCTAACACTTTGCTATATGTGAAAGATAAGTAAGCATAAGAATGATAAGGCAGGTATCCAAGCAAGACCCATAGTGTTACACCCTAATTCCGGCTGAACCAGAAGTGTGAGTGAACCGCCACTAGACCAACGGTTCACATTAGAATTTCAATAGATCGTGTCAACAAACCATTCAAAGCAATTAACCACAATCAGAGAAATATGAATAGCAGTAGAATTTAAATAATAAATGAATTGAGTTTCTAATTGTAAATAAATAATATTCAAATTATTCTCAATCCCAAGACATTAATAAATAATTTAATACATCCCTGTATAGAAACTGAAAGGAATAATAAATAATCTCTAAAGGAACACGCAGTAAGAGCACTCGCATGAGGCATTATGCTTGTCCTCCATTGTTTGTGTATCTATAGCAACTACTGTCCCGTACGTTGGGGCAGCCATAAAATCTTCAACAGTATAATTTGCATCAAGATCTAAAAAAAGAGAATATATATTCGGGATGAGTTCACAACTTAGCTCAGTAAAGCACAAGACCAATGCAATATACAAAATGCATGAAATAACATTACAATTAGATCAGATATAACTTGCAAAATGCTATGGTAAGGATTGACGGCCACCGCACCTCCATGCACGAGAGTGTGAGCACACCCAACAGTCAGGCTCCGATCTACACTATTGCTGTTGCCCCACATCATTCACTCCAGTATAGAGATAGAGCTAGAGTCTGGTGGGCAGGTAGAGCCACCATCCCACGTCCTCCCCTCGATACCCTACACCGCACCAACACCTAGATCCCTGTTGGCAAGGGCTTGCAAGTGGATTTCGTTTCTAACCAGTCATATATCTCATCATAGTATCTATGATCCTACCCCAACACAACTCTCTACGACATAGAGATAGGGCTCGAATCTAGTAGACAGGCGGAGCCACAATCCCACGTCCTCCTCCTAATACCCTATTCACACCAAGCTCCTTAAGGTAGACGGCGATATGAAAAGGTTTCAGTGTGAGGATATATCCAGGGCTCCACTCCCCTTCACATTTCACACACTAACGAAAACAATCACATGCCTAAACATCTACATTCCTAGCATACGAATATGCATGAACAGATAACGAAATTAAATAACAGGATGACATGGAAAAATATACAAGCAACATTCAATAGATTACAGATACAGATATGATTGCAACGGTTTACTGTCCATTATTAATTAATTAAGGTTTGGGGTCTTGTCCCTTACTTAACGCGTGATTGCAAGTCCGCTCTGCATTACAAAGTCCACTCACGCTGTCTACAAGTCCTACATGACCATAATTATAGATTAGAATTAGATTGTTAGGGTTCCAGTTGGTCAGAATTAAGTCTGGCCAAGCAAACAGGCTCAGAATAACATACCAGTCTTACTCTAGTGAGATCGGTATGTGCCTGCGGTATATACTGGTCTCACATACCGGTCTCACTCTAGTGAAGCCGATATGTGCCTACGGTATATACCGCAGGACCATACCTGTTGGACTATGGTCCAGCCGGTATTCCCTACTATATGGCATACAGTAGGACCAGTTTGTCCCGCCAATATGTCTGGTGGTATGGGTCCGAGAGCCCAATCTCGGACCTCCCTCTCCCGTCGGTTATCGACTCCATTTCAGGGTTCTTCTTAAACCATTCTAAGGTCAAGATACCTATTTGGTCACCTAGGTTTAGATTATTTCGTTGCATCCTTCTCAAAATGGATCTCGATGAAACTAGGGTTTTATAGTTCTAAGGTTTTGGATCAATATGCCGTTTCATGGCTTTGATCTGTAACTCAAGCATTAATACAGAGGTCAAGCACTTACGGGTGTTTGTTGACTGGCAGTGCTATCCCCCAATGGGAAATCCCTTTTTGAATGGCCTCCTTCCTCTCTGCTCTTTCTCATATCTCTTCCAAACGGCTCTAGGGTTTGACTGTGTTTGGTTTTAAGGACAAGGAAGGTCTCATATATATAGTGAGAGACCATTCTAGGAAGGTCTCCTACTTCTAAAAGATTTTCTAAACTCGGATTTGAACTGTGGGATCCACTAGAGTCCATCCACACTCGCGTACACATGCTAATTGCACATACCGGTCTCACTCTGAGTGAGATCACTACCGAGACCAGTATGTGAAAATTTGGTTTTTAAGTATCGTTTCTCATACTTGGATGTTGTGGTTTGTCACCCAGCCTAGTCTTTCGGTCTGATTATGATTGAGAGACTTGGCATGATGTAAATCACAGGTTTGATTGCGTTTTCGGAGTGCAGGTCATACACATAGTTACTTTGCTATATGTAAAAGATAAGTAAGCATAAGAATAAGAAGACATGTATCCAGGCAAGATCCATAGTTAATCCGGTGAGCCCAACATTTTGCTATATGTGAAAGATAAGTAAGCATAATAATAAGAAGATAAGCGTCCAGGCAAGACCCGTAGTTAATCCGGAGAGCCCAGTCCTTTGCTATTTGTGAAAGATAAGTATAGACGCTTCAAATTTGTCGAGCAAATTAAATCGAATTTTGCTAGCTCAAGGTAACCAAAAATAATAAAATAAAATAATAAATATAAATAAAATAAAATAAAATAAATATATAATGAAGAAAAAAAAGAAAAAAATTGGTTAATTAATTTTTCCACTTTAAAGGTTAAAATGGATAAAATAAAATAAATAAAATAATAATAATAATAGAATAAAAAAGTAATAAAATGGAAAAATAAATGAATAAAATACAACTTAAATATTTAATCTAATTAAACCATAGTCGGTGATAGATTCTACATTGGGAATCAAGTTAAAAATTGGATTTTATAATGGGATGTGATATGCTACATCACACAAGGGTATGTAGGGGATCAAAGTTAGGGGTTATAAAAATAAAAAATAAAAAAATAAAAAAAATAAAAAGATAAAGAATCATTTCCTCACTCGGTTTGTTCAAAACGAAGAAAGAAAAAAAACAGAGAGTTAGAGAGAAGAGGGTTTGAGAGTGAGGAAGAGAGAGTCGAGAGCAGAGAGAGAGGGAATAAGAAGAAGGAGTAACAACGGTGATGGCGATGGTGGTGGTCTAGTGTGACGGTGACGGCGTTAGTGCGGCGGCAGAAACTCCAAACGGCAGATTCGATTCATCGTATTGAGATCGTATTGAGATCGAAAATTCCTTTTGGTATTTTGGAAACCCTAACTCTAGATCTAGATTTTTGATGCTTTAATCCGGCGATTCTAACGTTATCCCGATATCGATTGCTCCTTCTCTGGGGCAATGCTGTTATTTTTTTCTTTATTTCTTCAATGGAGGAAATCTGACTTCTTGAGGGTGAATCGATGCTTTCTTGCTCTGGCAACACAGCTTCAGGTGATGGTAAGCTTCGTAAACTTCATTTAAACTCATAAATTCCATCAATTTTCATCCGGATTCGATTCTTATTGTTTATTTTGATACCATAACTTGGTTTTAGTTCCTGAAATTCTGTGATTCCTTGATTCAGTAGGTTCTTGAGCTCCTTGATTTGTTAATCTTTCTTTGACTTAATTGAATTTCGATTCTTTGAAATTTCGTATGTAATATCTAAATTAATAAGATTCTTGAATTTCTTGATTCTATTCTTTCTTTCTTTCTTTCTTCTTTTTTCTCTTTGGATCATCATCGGGTTCGAATCTCTAGCAGGCTGTTTGAGCTCGATAACTGTTAGGGAAAATAATGGTTGATGGTTAAATCCAACCTTAGAAAAGGAACTTCAGATGATCTTTTGGTGATGAGCATGTGGCGTTTATCTATGGTCCAAAATCCATGATATGGAAAAAAGGGTGTTACGAAAAATATTGTAAAAAACTCATATTCGACCCCCTGGTCTGACTCGGACAAGATGTGACAGGTTGACAAGGGTGGTTGGGCCATTAATGGATTGTCTTTAATGGCCATAAATGCTAACAACAACCATTAATGAAAGGCATGCTGATTTGACCCGCCGAGTCCTAAGATCTCGGTCCAAATCGACGGATTGTCAGAATATCATTTGGTAAAAGTGCAAAGACAGAAACGGGCATTTGGTGGCTATGGGGTACATAACCCAAAAGGGGGTCGAAAATGATCTAAGGGGGTCAAAAAGTGGTGGACAAGACACTGTAGCATGATCTAGGGGGTCGTAGGCAGGCAAACCTACAATATTATTTGATAGCTAATGATCAAATACGTGACAGACATAAGAAAGCGGGCTTAAGAAAGTTTTACATTCTCGAATCTATATATGTAACAAGAGAGCATGAAATAAAATAGACGGGAATTCGGAATTCTAGAGAAAAATCTCTCTCTCTCTCTCTCTCTCTCTCTCTCTCATTTTTGTGATTGTTTTCGATTAAGTTCTTTCAATATCCAAGTTCAGTAGGAAAGGAGATAGATTTGATCAACAGTGTCTCAGGGAACCCTTGTTCTGAGAAGGAGTTCCATTGTTTCACTGAGAGTTCTATATTGTCTGTCTTGGCTAATCCCCTTACAAATTCCAGCGACAACAGTTTGGCGCCCACCGTAGAGTCCTGACATACTTTGTTTGTTCAAATCTTTCTTCTTTGTTTTTTTCAGAGCTTTCCCAACTTTCCTCCTTTTCCTCACTCCCATTTTCTTCCTATCTACTCAAATAGTTCTCTGAACCTTGACATGACAACAGTAGGAAGAGCTGAAAGCTCTTATAACTTAAGGAAAACTCAAGCCCGACGGGCCGAAGCTAATATGACAAGAGAACGGGATGAGGCCCCAAGAGGACCAGACCCCCAAGATGTGTTTCCAGAAGAGCCAACCAATGATGGAGCGGGTAGCTCTAACCTAGATCCGGCTCAGTATGTTTCCAGGGAGCAACTTGACAGATTAGCCCAGCAGTTGGCCACTTTGACAGAACTGTTACAATAACGGCCAACAGGAGTGCCAACAACCTCTATACCACCAGTAGATGTACCTGAAGTCCCACAGAGATCGTGGTAGTCTAGACGCTCTGTGTTGCGTGGTGTCCCTCCCAGCCCAAGGGGGAAAAATCCATCAGTAGATTCGTATAATCGTAGGGGTTGAAGCAGTCAGTGGGGGGACCCACAACCTCAATCTGTCCTAGGAGTCGACCCCACTGAAATCGTTGAAAGTAGTCAGGAGTCCTTGGGAGTTTCTCGTCGGTCGTCTATCTCTCGGAGAATGGGATCCCAACAAGGGGCCAGGTGGGCCAGAGCTGGAATGTATACCGAAGCAGAGGTGGCACGGGAGGCCCAAAGAAGGGTCGACAAGGCCAGACGTGCCAGAGAAGATGCTCAAGCTAGGGTCGATGCTGCTCGACAAGCTCGTGAGGATACCCAGGCAAGGAACCAAGAAGCTAAGAGAATTCGAAAAGAAACCCAAGCCAGGGTTGAAAAAGCCAGACAAATTTGAGAAGAGGTCCATGCTAGAATTGATGCCGCGCGAGGAGAAAGGATGGCAGCTGCACCGTCTGTCGCTGTGCCGTCGACTGCTGTACCAGTTGCGACTATACCAATGGCAGATAGCTCCCATGCGGGGAATGAGAATACTGAGAGATTGGAACGTCTTGTCAAAGAACTGGCGGACTGAGTACAGCAAGTGGAAAGAGTAGTCGATCCATCCGCTCTTCAAGAGTATGCCACGGAAACAACCTTGACGGATGAGGTCATGAATCATCCCTTACCCTCCAACTTTGCCCTCCCAAATATAGGATGGTATGATGGCAAGACAGATTCTGAGAGATATTTGGACAACTTCAAGGTAGGAATGGTCATTTATGGTCACCACGACGCGTTGTGTTGTAAAGCATTCCCATCAACATTACGGGAAGCGGGAAGAACGTGGTTCAACAACCTTCCTCCGTGATCGGTGGGGACTTTCAAAGAGCTTTGCAGTTTATTCCTCTCCCATTTTCAGGGGAGTCGGGTACAGAAGAAAAATCTATCCCATTTGATGGCGGTCAAGCAAGGTGAAGGCGAGCCACTTCGACAGTTTATCACTCGTTTCCTAGGAGTAGTAGGAGAAGTCAAAGACTTACAACCGGATGTGATTGTTTTGACCCTGTCTAAAGCTTGCAGAGATCCCCAGTTGGTGTTCTCCCTCAACAAGAAGCGCCCAAGAACTCATGCAGAAATTTTCAGTCGATGTGATCGATATGCATCTGGTGCGGAGGTTGTGGCGGAATTATCAGGGCAGGTGAGTTTAAATTCTGCAGTTGCTGAAAAAAAGAAGAACGAGGCTTTGGAGAAGGCTCCTGAAGAAGGAGAAACCAGTAAAAAAACCAAGGTGGCGAAGGAGTTGTACCCAACTCGACCCGTTCAAGAGTACACATCTCTCAACAGAACCATGACGGAGATATTGAACATTAAAAGGGGCGATACTCTCTTAGTCCCACCACCTAAGATGATCGTTCGACCTGAGGAGCGCAATAGACGGTTGTATTATGTGCATTATCGAGATCATGGCCATGATACCAATTCATGTACACAATTAAAGAGTCTGGTTGAGGATCTCATCCAGCACGGAAGATGGATGGAGTTCGTAGGACCCAGGGCAGGCCCAAATTTGCCAAATCCTACTGTGGTGCCTCCTCTACCTCCCCCTGTGAGAGCACCGAAAGAAAGAAGAGAAAGGGTCGAACATAGACCTCCACCACCCCCAAGATCACCCCCAAGGGGATTTATGGGCCAGATTGATTTGCGCAAGGATGGGCTGTAGGAAGAGATGAAAGAATACCCTGCTCCAGGGGTTCGAACTATCGGTGAGAAAAGTCCCCCGCGAAAACTGTTGGAGAGGACAGGACTAGAGGAAGACCTAGGACTGAGTGATGATGAATATGTCACACTTAGCCAATCCGAATGCATGACGATGACGATTTGGCCTGAGCATATGAGGCGGGAAGTGCTCCCAATAGTGATAGAACCGGAGGAGGAAGGGGCCACTAAAGGAAAGCAAGTTCGTCGTGGGGACGAGAGCCTGGGGGAGTCATCTTCCAAGAAATTCAGGTATGATGGGTACATTTACTTTGGAGATGATGATTTGATCGATGTTGTTACTCCCCATGAAGATCCTCTTTTTATCAAAATGGCCATTGGAGAAGAATGGAAGGTGAGCCGTATACTAGTCGATACGGGAAGCGCTTGTGAAATCCTGTATTACGACACGTGTCGAAGGTTGGGCTACAAGGATGAGCAGCTGAGGCCCATTCGATACTCTCTTCTGGGGTTCAATGGCAAGGGAGTATGGGTGAAAGGAACCATTCAGATTGATACTCGTCTAGAAACTTACTCCACCTGAGTAAGCATCAATATGAAGTATATGGTGGTGGACACCCGATCGAGCCATAACGGTATTCTCGAAAGAACTGGTCTGAACAAGCTATGGGCTTGCTTATCTACCTACTACTTACTGATGAAGTTCCCAACTGAGTAGGGAGTGGGGTGTTGCAAGGCAGACCAATCTATCTCAAAAAGGTGTCATGCCGCATCCTTGGTTGCCCTGGACGAAGATCAACCCGTGCAAGTGATCCAGCTAGATGAGTACCATGGCGACTTTCCTACAGAGTGAACTACTCCAATCAAAGATCTTATCTCAATACCCTTCAATGACGACCATCCTTACAAGACGTTCCTAGTAGGATCAACTATTCCGAAAGAACAAAGACAAGAACTCATCAAGTTTTTGAGAGCAAATTCAGACGTCTTTGCTTGGACGCTAGAAGACATGCCGGGAATCCCACGGTTGACCATAAAGCATCATCTCCAGATAGATCTGCATCAGCGTCCTATTCGTCAGAAGAAGAGAGCAATATCAGTGGAAAAACAAGTCATCATTGATCAAGAGGTCGAAAAGCTACTGAAGGCAGGATTCATCCGAGAAGTATATTACCCGGATTGGTTGGCAAATGTTGTACTGGTGCCTAAGTCTGACGACCGTTGGCGTGTATGTATTGATTTCACAGATCTTAATAAAGCATGCCCAAAAGATTCTTACCCCTTGCCTCGTATAGATCAGCTCATCGATGCCACCGCAGGGCATGAGCTGCTATCCTTTCTGGATGCTTATTCGGGTGATAACCAAATAAAGATGGCTAAAGAGGACGAGGAAAATACAGCGTTCATCACCAACAAGGGCACTTACTGCTACACGGTAATGCCATTCGGGTTAAAAAATGCAGGGGCGACATACCAGAGACTCGTCAATAAAGTCTTCGAAAAGCAGATTGGGCGGACTATGAAGGTATATGTGGATGATTTCTTAGTCAAAACAGTTAAAGTAAAAGATCACCTGGCGGACCTCAAGGAAGTGTTTGATGTAGTAAGAAGAAATTCTATGTGCCTCAATCCGATAAAGTGCGCTTTTGGGGTCCAATCTGGCAAGTTCTTAGGCTTCATGGTCTCTCAGAGGGGAATTGAGGCCAATCCCATAAAGATTGAAGCAATCCAAAGTATGAAGGCTCCAACTACGCCTAAGGAAGTTCAAGTGCTCACAGGTCGAATCACTGCCCTTGGGCGATTTCTGTCCAGATCTGCGGATAGGTGTCTCCCATCCTTCAAAACTCTTAAAGGATCCAAGCCTTTCGAATGGACAACTGAATGTGAGGATGCGTTCCGTGGTCTTAAACGGTATCTTTCTTCACCTCCTTTGTTAGTCAAACCAGAGACTGGAGATATGTTACTGCTCTATCTGGCGGTTTCGTCATGTGCCGTCAGTGGAGTATTGGTCAAGGAAGTCAACAGAATACAACATCCTGTGTACTACGTCAGCAAGGCCCTGCTGGATGCAAAGACCAGGTACCAGTCAATTGAAAAGTTGGCTCTAGCAGTAGTGGTTTGTGCATGCAAGCTACGACCATACTTTCAATCCCATTCCATCACCGTATTGAATGATCGACCCCTGAGCAAGTTCCTTGCCAGAACAGACGTGTCTGGGTGCATGATCAATTGGATGGTCGAACTAGGGGAGTTTAACCTCAAGTTTCAGCCTCGGACCACCATCAAAGCACAGGCATTAGCCGATTTCCTAATTGAAAGTACCCTCCTAGGAGGTGAGGAAGAAGGGATGAACTCGGAGCGAGCCCTTGAAGAAGAAAAAGTTAAAGTCTTCCTTGGTCCGGAAGAACCTCCTTGGGTCATGTACATAGACAGAGCTTTCAATCAAGAAGATGCAGGAGCGGGTATTGTCCTCATCAGCCCTGAAGGATTCAAAGTACTGACATCTATACATTTAGGTTTCTCAACGACCAATAACGTGGTAGAGTATGAAGCTTTGGTAGCTGGGCTCAAATTAGCTAGAAAGTTAAAAATCACACACTTATAAGTGTATGGGGATTCTCAAGTGGTCGTGCGACAAGTTACGGGGGACTATGAGGCTCGACAGAACTGTTTGGCTAAGTACTTAGCCCTTTTGAAGCAACTCATTGAGCCACTAGAGAAATTTGCGATGGTCAGCATACCACGTGATCAAAATACGAAAGCAGATGCGCTGTCTCATTTAGGATCCAGCGACTTAAGCCGTTTTGACGTGCCAGTGTACGTTGAACATCTATCAGATCCTAGCATCGACCCCGTGGGGGAGATTCTAATTGTCGATGTCGAGCCCTATTGGATGGATCCATTACTTACCTATCTGAGAGAGAATGTATTACCGGAGGACAAGAAAGAAGCCTGGCACATTCAGGCTCAAGCTGGGTCGTACGTTGTTCACGATGAGGTACTTACAAGAAATCCCATACCTTTCCATTACTGCGTTGTGTTCTACCTACAAAAGCAGAGTATATTATGGCAAAAGTTCACGAGGGAATCTATGGAGCCCACCAATGCGGGCGCACCATGTGTTTTAAGATGATCATAATGGGGTATCACTGGTCCCATATGATGAATGATTGTGAAAAGTACGCCAGAAGCTGTGAAGCATGCCAGAAGCATGTTCCCATGTCCCACTGCCCATGCACATAGCTCTAGCCTATTCCCTCTTCCATTCCTTTTGCAGTCTGGGGGATGGATATCCTGAGACCATTTTTGCAAACAAAGGGGCAGTTGCAATATATCTTGGTGGCAATTGACTACTTCACTAAGTGGATTGAGGTGAAGGCAATGGTGAGGGTCACGAAGCATAAAGCTAAGGAGTTCTTCAGACTTGATGTCCTATACAGTTATGGAATCCCACAAGTACTGATCACTGATAACAGCCCACAATTCTCAAGTCGGATCTTTTGGGGGGGGGAGGGGGGGGGGAGGGAGGGTGGGGAGGAGTCTTACCATAGTTCCTTAACACATCAGTTGTCCTCTTCATTACTCATGTATTTCTTTTTCTTTTCTTTTTTTGGTTTTTCTTGCACATGTCACTCCTATTTTCACTGAATAGACTCATTTCTGATTCTATCTTTTCTGGTCTTGCTATTCTATCCCATAATTCTCACCCTGCTTGCACTTAAATCATCTATTTATCTATTTGTGTATTTTTTTTAATATGCATACACTTCTCTCTACTTCCGTGTTACTGAATTGGTCTCCTTATATTATTTACTTCTGCTCATACTATAACCTTTAGTTTATGCGATCCCTCCTTCCCTCCATTCTCCATAATTGTAGACTCTATGATTTGAAACACATCTTGTTTCTCCTCCCTAATGGTTTTGGCAGTAACTGTAGCCCTATCATCATAATCTATATATATTTGAACCACTTCATTTGCACAACCACAAAATTATCCTTCCAAGGACCCTGGGATATGCTTCCTATAATTCAGTAAGTCCATGATTAAGATTTTTCTTCTTCTTAAACTTTTCCTTTAATCACCTAATTGTATAGCTTTTTTTTTTCATCTTCTTGGTAATAATGTAAACTGATTTCTACTTTAGTTTATTTTCTCAATCGTTTCTTTGGCAATATTTGGTATCATTTTTGTTTTTGTTTTTATTTATGACCTATTTGTAAAAATCCTTAATTAAAATAATTTTTGATGAGAACTAAAAATGCTTTTGGTAACTCTTAGACATAATAGATTATATAATGAGAAATAGGTTTGGTATGCCTATGTGCAGAATAATTTTTATATACTTTTCTTCTTCCTCATCTCCTTCTCATTCTTCCTCACATCTTTCCTCATCCCTCCCCAATTCTTCAGTTGCTTTTCTTGCCCATCTTTTTGTATGTGTATATATAAATTCATGGAGCCTCAAATTACATCGGTTGGTGCCTCTCATTGCTTTACCTTGCTTCTTCAAGGTAATGAGCTTTAACTTGCATTAGGCTGGAGAAAAAACTAGAATCCCAAATCCATCTATGTAACGCCCCAAATCTCGAACACGGGTTCCAAGGCGTTGCTCAAGAAAAACCCATCAAACAATCATACATGATCGAAGAGTAAAGGTAGATAACCCAACTAATGTCAAATAAAGGGAAATACAAACCATGTTTCAAAACATAACAGTGGAAGTCTTAACAATGAGAATATGGTTGGATATAACAATAAGAAATGCTGGCCAAGAGATGCAAGAATGAGGCTTATGAAACATGATGGTACTCTCTCTCTCCCACCCTAATCTTTGTAGTATAGATGATTCTCATGAGAGTTGTAATATTGAATTTTTCAATATTTTCTTCCAGTGAACCTAGGGAGAAGTGTTTTCTGGGACATGAAGAACCGACTTCCTTGGAGTATTACTACATTAGAGTGGGAGAACAGTTTCGTTTCTGTTTATAGCAAGGACAATCCAAACTTGCATTTCAGCATGTATGTATTTTCTATGAACCCACTTCCTGTTTGTTATTTATGTTATTACAACATTGATGATATGTTAAATGAAGTCTAGTGCATCTAGAGGATCTGACTTAAGGTTGAAGTCTAGTGCATCTAGAGGAGTGTTGACAAGTGTCATTGGAAAAAAAAGAGCTGTTGGAAAGCCATTGTGTAGTCAAATGATACCAGTTTGTTGATTAGAAACTGGTTTCTTCTTGGAGATGGGAGGCACACAGATTACTATGAGCCAAGGAAGATTCTGCAGAACTTCTGTAAATGCGTTAGGTTCTAGAGGCACAAACACTTCAGATTCATTGTGTTGCTGAGATGTGTAGTGCATTTTCCCTTGGCTTCAGCTGCTTATTGTAGTTTATCTTTATGATTTTAGATGAAATTCCATATTCTTCAGTGTCTGTAGCTCTGAATATTTAGATCAATGTGGCTATTACTTTTACATTCTTTCCTCACAAGGATTTTTGTTGGCATTATCGACACCACAACCATATATGCTTAAACCATTTTTCTCCTGTATTTGTCATCCTCTTTGATATTCTGTTCATTCCTTGCTTGTCTAGCTAACTCTGCTAGATCTATTTGGCCGTGGATGATGCTGTTAAGGTGGATAAACTACTGCCATTCCCTTCTATGCTTCCCTTTTCACTTAGAGGCCTCTATATCCTTGTTCCATGAGAGTTAATAAACTGCTTCAACTTGGTTCTTATCTTGCTTGGATCATGTTTCAGTTTAGATGCTCTTTTTGGTGGAATGCAATCCATATCTGCAATCCATTCATCTGAGTAATTGGTTCTATTTATCCACTGAATGAAGACTGTTTTGTTGTATGTAGAGCAAGCCACTCTGTTTATTTGTCTTGTTGGGTTCCAAGTCCTTGGATGATGTATACCTACTTCGGGTTCAGGTGGGTTGGAAGGATCTAATGTCCATTATCATAATACAGATTTGCCAAGTACTGACTTTGCTGGCCATATGCCTCATGGACATTCTATCAACCAGATGCTGAGTTCGTCAATGATCGATCACCTTGATGCAGGTTATTCTTTTTATTCCTGAGCTTTTCTATTGCTTCTTTCCATTTAAGAACCTTAGCTAAACCCTTTATTGCTGACAATTGTAAGGTACACCTGTGAATATATATGAAGTTGGCAGACGATTTTGTCTATTCTCTGATTCGCACTTGTGTTGGTTTAGCGACTATATATCCACCATATTTGGGGATTGAATTGTATTTTCTACTGTTCACTTGTAGTGCTTCTTGCTTATTTAATTCAATTTTAGTTTGCAGAGACCATTTAGGATACACCCAACAATGCTAAAGGACAGATTCAGAGACTCCAATGGTGAAGTGATCAACAATTAAACAATTTAGGGAGCCGGATAGACACCAACTCAGGTTGCCATATAGACACCGGGCAAAAAAGAAGAAAGATAACAAGAGAAACAATGAATTTTTGAAATGTACATTAAATGTTTATATAATTTTGACAGTGTATTATACTTTTTTAAAGTTAAATGAAAAGCAATGATTTTTTGTACATCAATATGTAATGATAATTAATTTTTCATATGAATAAATGTATTGGTGTAATTACAGGTTTAAAAATATTATTTATAAAAAAAATTTAATTAAACTTTTTTGCGACGGTCGTTACTTCTGTCGCTAATAACTTTCAGTACAATTTCCATTCCGTTATAATGTCCTTACAGATATTTTTAGTGACGGTTTTACAACAGTGGCTAATACTATTAGGCGACGGCAACGTCATTTCCGTCATTAAAACCAGATATTAGGCTACGGTTAAAGATTGACATTTGGCTACGGTAAAACATAAACCGTAGCTAAAAAGTTTATATTAGGCGACTGCAGTCAATATACTGTTGCTAAAAATTTTCCCAGACGCCGCGAATTTGCCGTGGCTAAATGTTAGCCACGGCATTTATAGCAACAGCATAGAGACGGTTATTGTTGCCGTCACTGTTTCTTTTAGCTACAGAAATACATCTTTAGCCACGGTAATATACCGTCGCTAAAAATAAGATTTGTTGTAGTGAGGGTCTCCATCTCGAGTGGTGTCAGAGGTGGGGGGACCCCCACTATGGAGGGGTCGATGAACTGTCACCGGTTCTCGATGGGGAAAGAGTGCATTCCTTGAAGAGTATGACCCCGCCTTATTATGGCTCTGAAGAACCTCTCTTTCCAATGAGGAACAGAGGAGGGGGTGGTTTCTATCATGGGAGGAAATATGTTTAAATTTCGACGAAAGAAATAATAGATCCCGTTGGGTTTTGTTCTGTGGGTCGTAGGTTCACGCCAGGTCAGGACACCCACATCGAATAGAAACTGAAAAAATCTCAATGTGGGGGGTTCTCGACATCTAAGAAAGAAGATGATGAAGGAGTGGATGTGAGCCCAAGAGTTGGGCGGAATCTGAGTCGGAGCTAGGCCATAGTAACTGAGAGTTTCGAAGATCAAAGAGTGGCAAGGAAAATGAAAACCAGACAGGAACATGTTAAGGTTTACCACCATTCAATGAGAATAAGGGTGGCACGCCCGGTCCTCTGGGACCGGAACGATTAATTCCACCGAATCGGGGACTCGGAAGGAAGCTCTAAGGTCTTGGAGTTTGGGTTCAGTCATGATAGACTTCACGGAGGAAGCCACACAGAGAGGACCAGCCTCATCGGAGAAATCTTGGGAAGAGCTCCCGAGGTTACCTTTGGAGCTCTCCCCACCCTGGGTGGATTGCAGGGGATGCGATCGACGCAGGGTAGGTTCGGAAATACGATTGACTACGGCTTTGTCACGAGCCATGATTGGTTAGCAAAGAAATAAAAGGAATATAAAGGTCAGGAACGGAACTTACTCAGATAATGATCGGGTCACCAGAAATCTCTACGGAAACGAAGACGCCTCTTACAGAACGGGGAAGGAATAAGAACCAGAAAAACCTCAGAGAAAGCCTTCACGGAAAAGTTCTACAAAGAGCAAGAGTGTGGGGAAGGAGATGAGAAGGAAGATTTAATTATAGGTTTGCTGACCAGTGGGTCCTAGCCTGACAAACATGATGATTCTTAAGCATTGTGACTGACGGGAGAGAGGCAAACATGACGCTTCATGGGGAAACGACACGTGGACGGATGCAATGATCGATAAGTGGTGGGAGATGGACACTATTCAAAAGCAATGGCTCTATAGAAATGGAAACGGCACCGGGAGCATTCAAAATCGGGATTAACCAATCATGGCGAGAACGTTACAGGCGCCATTTCAGGAAAGCAGACGTTCAAGTTCCAAAAAAGAGGGGCAGAAGGTGATAATCATGCCACTGAGAGGGTGGCGGAGGATCGACCACGTGTTCAGAAGAAGATATTTTCCATTAAAGATGTGTCTCCTTCGGTCGAAACGACTCGTAAGGAAACAAAGGGGTTCTATTAGGGAAAATAATGGTTGATGGTTAAATCCAACCTTAGAAAAAGAACTTCAGATGATCTTTTGGTGATGAGCACATGGCGTTTATCTAAGGTCCAAAATCCATGATATGGAAAAAAGGGTGTTACGGAAAATATTGTAAAAAACTCATATTCGACCCCCTGGTCTGACTCGGACAAGATGTAACAGGTTGACAAGGATGGTTGGGCCATTAATGGATTGTCTTTAATGGCCATAAATGCTGACAACAACCATTAATGAAAGGCATGCTGATTTGACCCGCCGAGTCCTAAGATCTTGGTCCAAATTGGCGGATTGTCAGAATATCATTTGGTAAAAGTGCAAAGACAGAAACGGACATTTGGTGGCTATGGGGAACATAGCCCAAAAGGGGGTCGAAAATGATCTAAGGGGGTCGAAAATGATCTAAGGGGGTCGAAAAGTGGTGGACAACACACTGTAGCATGGTCTAGGGGGTCGTAGGTAGGCGAACCTACTATACCCTAGACAGCTAATGATCAAATAAGTGACAGACATAAGAAAACGGGCCTAAGAAAGTTTCACTTTCTCGAATCTATATATGTAACAAGAGAGCATGAAATAAAATAGACGGGAATTGGGAATTCTAGAGAAAAATCTCTCTCTCTCTCTGTTTCTCTCATTTTTGTGATTGTTTTCGATTAAGTTCTTTCAATATCCAAATTCAGTAGGAAAGGAGATAGAATTGATCAACAATGTCTCAGGGAACCCTTGTTCTGAGAAGGAGCTCCATTGTTTCATTGAGAGTTTCATATTGTCTGTCTTGGCTAATCCCCTTACGGATTCCAGCGACAACAATATCCTAGTTCTAAGATTTCTATTTTCTTCATGATTATTTTATTAGATAATCAGTTCTTAGATTTTCGGTTCCAGATTTTTATTTTATTTTATCCAATAATCTGAATCTTGAATTTCTTATCCTGTGATTCCTAATTTGTTTTCTGTTTTGGATTTACGTTTCTTTGTTCATTGAATTTGATTTTGATTTTTTTTAGAAATTCTAATGACTATAATTTTTTGTTGCCCAGTAAATACTCAAATTTTGAAGTTTACAGTTACTGTTATCCAATTTTTGCTCAAATCGTGGGGGCTATGTATGTAGAAAGGGATCAGTCTCTATCCATCCATCCGGATACTCACGTAGGCTACCAAGTAAGTCAATTCAGGTAGTGTATAAATAAGAATTCAGCAAGCCAACAAGCTCAAACAAGCAAACGTAGGCTATCCGGTTTGCTTGTGAGTTCCAATAATTTTTTAGCGGTTCCTTTTGCCTTAATAAATTCAGAAATGGTTTATAGGTTGTAGCATTTGATTTTTTTTCTTCTGTTCATTCTAAGTGGTCGATAAACTCAGTTTATGTATAAGTTATAATGATTTTTCTGTTTATTCTAATTAACCTAGGCTTATGATTTTTTTTTCTATTAAATAGATAGCTTCATGTAGAAATCCAGTAATCAATTTTGTTATGACTCATTTAATTCACTGATTTGGACTTTAATTCATGAAATTCAAAAATTCGATTGTTTTGTGGATTTTTATCTGATAATTCGGTTCTTGAATTTCTAACTATATCCCAAAATCTACTTCTCAAATTTTAGTTCCAATAATTTATTTTCATGTCCTCATAATATTAATTGGATTAATTTCCATCTTTAAATCACTTGTAATTATTTCCGTGCAATGTGGACTCACGCGCTTGTGATGCACGAATGAATGTGAATGTGTAAGTAAAATAAAACGAGGCTCCAATGCCCATCTTCCAATATCGAGAGCACACTCTCACGTGTTGATAAGTATAGATCATTTTATATTTTTCACGCATAGTTCATTCTGAACTACATATGGGCTTGATTCTCGGACCTCACCTTGAGATACGTAGGCTGCCTGGGTATCCATCATCCAAGCTCAGTCCAATTGCAATGAAGGTTGCAATAATACCCAATTTGCACCATAATGTACCTTGCACTTGCACACTTGCTTCTGATTATATTTTTAAATTTTACTATTTCAATCATCAAGCATACTTTTAAATTAAATTTTAAATTCAAATTCAATTCAACTTCAAATTCAATTTCAAAGTCAATTTCAATTTCAATCCCAAATTCAATTTTCAATTTTAAATTCAATTTTAAATTTAATTTCAAATTTAATTTCAAATTCAAATTCAATTCAATATCAAATTTCAATTTCAATTTCAAATTCGAATTCAATTCAATATCAAATTTCAATTTCAATTTTAATTCCAAATTCAATTTCAATTTCAAAAATTCAATTTCAATTTCAAATTCAATTCAATTTCAATTCCAATTTCAATTTCAAATCGAATTTCAATTTCAAATTCCATTTCAATTCTCCATCTTCGCATGGAACCTTGGGCAAACATTCCATAATCGTATGAAAGTCCCTTTCAACCTTGGGCAAGCATTCCATCATCACATGGAAGTCACTTTCAATTCTGAGCAAACATTCCATCATCGCATGGAAGTCCCTTTCAACCCCTATTTGTATATAGACGATCTATCAGCTTGACTAATGGTTGTAGAAATCTATTTGATTGTTTTACATAGATGGCCTACCAGCTTGACTAGTGACTGTAGGAGTTTATTCAATATCCTAAACCTAGATGACCTATTAACTTGACTAGTGGTTATAGAAATTTATCATTTACTAACCCCAGCGGTTGAACTACGTTGGGCTTATCCTAAGATACTTAGGTAGTTTGAGTGCTTATCATTCGAGTTCAGTCCTAAACTAATTTACTTTAATTTACTTTCCATTTTTCATATCATTTGGATGTCATTTTAGAATTAATTTCAAGTCATTGCATTCAAATTTTGGACTACGCTTCAATAGTTGAAAATGATTTATCTATCAATGTGTTGAGAGTTGTGCACTTGTTACTCAAAATTGGCTAATTGGTTCGTCATCCAATCATTTTATTTTTGACCTATATCACATTTTTAATTCTTCTTTTTATTGTATTCACAATTGTATGGCTTGCTCCTAGATTGAAATATATCTAGAACCTCGGTCTGGTATCTATTAAAATTTGTTTAGCCATTGCCTGTAATTTAAATTAAGATAGGAAAGGATAGTATATGGAGACTAATATTTGGATTAGACAATTTGGGTGCCTAACACCTTCCCAAATTGTAACATCACACTTACCCATTGTTTCTCTAGTTTGATCATAAGCCTTAATTCATTACGTGAGTCATTAGTATTTCTCATTTGAGAAATTATATATATAGGTCCTTGACCTTATCTAGGTGACGACTCCATTTTCCTTTTTTTCATTATATTTCGACCATTACAAAATTTTATCCTTACAATAAGTAAGCATAGGAATAAGAAGGCAGGTATCTAGGCAAGACCCGTAATTAACATGGTGAGCCCAAATGCTGCTATATGTATAAGAAAGGAAAGAAAATGAAATGGAAGTAAAGTGATTAGGTAAGTAAGATAAGACGTAAGCCATTTTTCCTTAGGCAAAGTGAAGTAGCTAATATAAGATAAGTTAAGATGTTTTTTTTTTCTTTTCAGTATACATGATAGTTCTATGTTTATGAGACCTTAGAATACAATGCGAAGACTACTAATGTGTAATAAGCTAAGTGTTTGGGCAACACACGTAGACTAAATCGGTGAGTCCAAGCACTTAGCTTGATATGTAAAGAAAGGAAAGACATGAAATAAATTTAAGTAAAGGAAAAGAGATTAGCAGCGTGAAAGATAAGATTAAGTAAGGGAATATTGTAAAGGTTTTATGACAATTATGGAAGCTCATGAAGAGATATAGCTTTTGTAAGTTAGTTAAGTTATAAGTTATGTTCTTTAAGTATGATGTTATATGTTTAATTGTGAATGCTAGTATGTATTCTTGCCATGATAGATTTCCACTCATTGAGCTTTGGCTCGACCTAGTTATTGACCATGTTTTATAGATAAGCAAAGTGGAGGCAAAGATGATATAGAAAAGCAAATGAAAGTCCAACTGATCTCCCCTTTGGAACACTGTTAGATATTTGATTACAAGACTTGTAAATGTTTGTATATTTTATTAGTAAGGTTTTGTACAGAAATTTATACCCAGCCACCAAGTACTAATCTTTTTTTGTTATAAGTCTTTCACTGTTAATTGATTACTGAATGTAAGATGGTATGCTATGAGATGATAGAGTTTTCAAAAGAAAAAAAATTATACGGGTTTCCATAGCTATGCTTGTATGTTCTAGACCCGACCACCGATCCGAACTGTCACACCCCAATTTTGGTCTAACCAGAACGGTGTGATGAACCGCTAAATAACCAACGGTTCAACCAGGATCTCAAATAGGCTATCCCCGCGTTATCCAAACTTACACACATCGTAATCATAATCAGAGTAAATACACAATAGCGGAAATCTTGTAAATAAATGAACTGAGAATCTAAGATGATATCAATAATTTAATAGAAAAATTATTCTATTTTCAACTAAGACATAAATATTTAAATACCAAATACATGTCTTAATAAATCCAAATAAAGATACCTATAAAATACTAATCAAATACACACGAGTTGCACTCGCAAGAGGAGTCGTGTGTATCCGCTTCAGCTTCAACTTCCATGGCTGCCACTTTCCCGTACGCAGACGCATTCATATAGTCTTCAACGGTATAACCTGCATCATCAACTAAAAATATTCGACGTCGAGGGATGAACACACATCACGGCTCAGTGAGTAGCCAAAACAATGCAACAATACATATGCATGCAAAAAGTCAATTTATATCTTTGGTCCGGTTTTAAAGTTTGCAGTATGCAATAGAAATGTTGAGGTAACCAAAGGTTGCGTTTATTGACTCCGCCTCTATACACGAGTGTGTGACGTTACCCGAAGATCACGTTTATCTTCAACTCACATGCACCCAATCATGAACATTATATAACAAAGATTACGTTTATTGCTATATAGTGCCATACCAACACGTAAGCCCCTGTTAGCGAGGGCTGTAAACTGGGCCCGCAACTAACCAATCCTAATGCCAAACAGTGTATCCAAGGCCTCACCCCAACATCCCTCAGAATTCCCATAGAGATAGAGCTAAGGCCCCCCGGTAGAGTCAGAGACTACAAGGACCGAGACCACCTCCCCTGATACTCTACGACATAATAGTTCTACTAAAGTAATGGTGATACGACGATGCTAATGCACAAGACTTGAGTTAGAGATAGAGCTAAAGTGCTGAGACCCGCCAAAGGTTAACGTTTATTGACGTTCTCATCACACCTCCCCTGATACTCGCTCGCATCAAGCACATCAACCACACACATACAAGCACATGCCTATTCCTATCATCATCATCATCATCATGTTATAAACGATAAAATAAATATGCATGAACAAATAATAGAAATATTGGATGGCATGCTGTATGCACATTACAAACATATTCGCATAGAATCAAGCATGGCATAGGACTCAAGAAAACGAAAACAGTTTATTATTAACCAATTTAGTTTGGAGTTCTGGTTCCTCACCTTAGCTTGCTATAAGATACTTTTTCAAGCTCTAAAATCACCGTTATAATGTTATTATATTGCTAGCAAACCTAACAAAGTCGATAAAATTTAATTAGAATAAATTCTGAATTTAAAACCATTCTGTCAACTGAGGGTCAGAGGTAGGGTCGATGCTAGGGTCGATGGGTCTATCGACCCTTCCCTCTTTCTGGACTTCCCGAATGCTGAGGGTCGATGGTCAGAAATACCTAGGGTCGGATGGTCATCGACCCTGGGTGCGACCCTCGGTGCACTCTGGTCAAATTTCCACTTTTTAATCCATTCTTCGTGTTTGGAGTCCTATGGCTTGCTTCTACATTCCATTCAACACTCATTCCATGGTCTGAAACCATGAATTATCCTCTTAGATGGCTTTCATGCATTCTCTTAGGGTTTTCCTTGAAAACCTAACCATGGATGGATGGTTTGGGTTTCTTTGAGATCACTCTCTCTCCAATAACTATCCTAAGGTCTGTAGAAACTCATGGAATTAATATCCATACCTGAGAAGATTACTCTTTCTCTGAAATTCTTCTCCTTTTTGCTAAGCTCTCTTGCTTGCCTCTCTTCTTCCTCTTTTCCTTCTCCTCTCTTTCTCTCAATTCTATTAGGGTTCTGAAAGGAATGAAAGTGGCTTAGGGACGTCCTTTAAATAAGCTATAAACATCTTAAAATAAACCCTTTGAGTTTAGGAAGGAATACAATCGAAAATCTCAAAATTTCCTAGTTTCTATTTTCGGCAGGATCCGAGGGTCGATGGGAGGGTCGATGATCCCGTCGACCCTAGGGTCTTAAGCTGTCCAACCCTCCCTTTAAAACTGAGGGTCTGACTTTCTGTTTTGGGAGGTCCGACCCTGCTTAGCTGGGTGTGCGACCCTTCCCTCTTTTTAAGTGTTTTTGGGTCGATTTGATACCTGGGATCTCGATCTCCTTCACGCCCTTGGTCCACTTGACTCGACCATGATGGGTAAACCTGGTTCAAGGTAGTAGGACCGGGTTAGATTGACACGGGTCTTACAACTCCCCCCAACTTATAAAAATTTCGTCCTCGAAATTGTACGTACCTTCTGAATCAAATAAGTAAGGGTATTGCTTTTTCATAGCATTCTCTTCTTCCCATGTAATCTCTTCCATGTCTCTACTTTTCCATGTGACCTTAACATAGTAGATATCTCTGTTGCGTAGACGTTGAACCTTTCGACTAGTGATTTCTGTTGGTGTTACTTCAAATGTCAAATCATCAGTCAATTCTGGCAAATCCACTGTCAAGACATGCGTTGGGTCTTTGACATACTTCTTCAATAGGGAAATGTAAAATACGTCATGCACACTTGACATAGATGGTGGTAGTGCTAACTGATAAGCTACTTTTCCACGCTTAGCCAGAATTTCATATGGCCCGACATATCTTGGACTTAGTTTCCCTTTCTGTCTGAACCTCTTCAATCCTCGCATAGGCGATACCTTCAAAAATACTTTATCACCTACGGCGAACTCCAGATCTCTGCGTCGAGTATCTGCATATTGCTTCTGACGGTTCTGAGCTGTTCTCACTCTTTCCTTGATGATGTCGACCACTCGAAAAGTCTCTTCAACAAATTCCGGTCCAACAATACTACGTTCTCCAACTTCATTCCAAAACAAGGGAGTTCGACACTTTCGGCCATACAGTGCTTCATATGGTGACATCTGTATTGTAGCCTAATAGCTGTTATTATAAGCGAACTCGATCAATGGTAACTTTTCGTCCCATGATCCTGAAATCAATCACACATGCTCGTAGCATATCTTCTAGAATCTGAATTGTACGTTCTGACTGTCCATCTGTCTGTGGGTGGAATGCAGTACTAAACTTTAGCATTGTTCCCATAGCCTTTTGCAATCCTTCCCAAAATTTGGAAGTAAATCGTGGATCTCTATCCGACACAATGCTTTCTAGAACACCATGTAATCGAACAATATTATCCACATACAGCTTCGCTAACCTTTCCAGTGTATACTGAGGTCGTATAGGTATGAGCGAGCTGTTTTAGTTAGACGGTCCACAATCACCCAAACTGCGTCAACTACTCGAGGAGTCAATGGTAGTCCTGTGACGAAGTCCATAGTGATGCAGTCCCATTTCCATGCTGGTTCTGGTAATGGTTGTAACAGTCCTGCGGGTCTTTGTCGTTCAGCCTTTACTTTCTGACAATTTAGGCATTGAGACACGAACTTGGCTACATCTGCTTTCATTCCTCTCCACCAATATAACTTCTTTAGATCATGATACATTTTTGTACTTCCAGGATGTATGGAATAAATGGTGGTATGGGCTTCTTTCATCAGTCGGTGTCTAATGTCCATACTTTCTGTTTCAGGTACACATATTCTTCCTTTGTATTTCAGTACTTTCTCGTCATCCAAGGTGAACTCAGGGTTAGTCCTACCTTTCTCAATATCTTCTTGTACTGTTCTCAGATAAGGATTTGCTTTGATAGCTGTCTTCACTTCGTCCACTATATCCGGTAAAATTTTCAATGCCGCAAACATATTTGAAAACCGATGAATAAACCCTTGATTGGCTGATCCATCCGTTGTATCTATCATATACTGCTCGTTGCCGTGATTGAATACCATTCCGGTAGTACACATTGCTGCAGTCGTGCTGACTTTTCCTTGAGATTTGATCATTGCTTTTCTGCTCAATGCATCTGCTACCACGTTTGCCTTTCCCGGATGATACTGGATATCACAATCATAGTCTTTCAATAATTCCAGCCATCTTCTCTGTCTTATATTCAACTCCTTCTGATTAAATAAATAAGTAAGTTTTTCTTTTCTAGGTTTTTACCCATTTAACTCATATTTTCCAAATTAAACTTTTTTCAACCGTAAAAATTTGATTTTTTTGGGGGCTTTTGTTATTGGTGTCTCGAGGAACGAAAGCCCTCAAAATTTTTTGAGTTTCATCGGTTGGTTATCAAGAAACTTAAAATTTCTCTTTTTGCCCTAATTTGTCGAAATTTTTGATTTTTCTTGAATTTCTTCAAATTGAGCTTCGTCAATTAAAATTTCCTAATGTATGTGGGTTGTAGGACATGTTTTAACCTACGTAAGTTCTCATACCCACTTGTATGGTGAGAAATGGGGTTTTATGGTCGACCTACGTTGTTATTAAATCAAATTTTGGATTTTTATCCTGCTAACTCCTTGTTTCCTTTTTCTTTCTTATTTTACAAATACTATGGCCCGTACCAAAGTACCCAGAGTGCGTGATCCACTTCGCTTCCGTTCGAATGAAGCTGAGGCACAGTATGGTGACTATGCCCGTAAGAAGGTTAAAGGGGGTCGCATGGTGAACTTGGCTGAGCTAGCCTTGTTCAATGTAGAGGGAGCGTTTGGTGATATGGGGTGGCTCCCTGTCATCACATACGACGCGTGCACATGTCCAGACTTGGTGCGCCAGTTTTATTGTAATCTCCAGGTGGTGGGGAATTACAACGACGTTGAGCACGGTCAGGAGTTGCCCATCACCAGTTACGTCAAGGGGGTGCACATCTCCTTTGATTATCGACAGCTGGCCGATCGTTGGGCATTCCCTATGATGGCCCCATGGTGTACTTGGCGCCGGAGAGCCACGTTTGTTGAGATGGAGATGAGAGTAGAGATCGACGGCCCGTTTTCTCGTCCCGATCGATGGCGGATGAGAGCTTGTTACTTTGCGCCCAGCTCCACGGGTCTTCGCAAGATTATCCAACATAATCCGATCCCGCAGAGTGGGCACTATGAGAGGGTCTCTCGCCTAACACGATTCTTGATCTACAAAGATCCGCACTCGTCATCCGCTCGCCTTCCTTACATCATCATGCGGACGATGATTAGTGCTACATTGTCCCGGTCATAGGGGGTAATCTACCCTATGGACGCATGATTACTCGTGCCTACCGACCCGTCTGGGGGTGGATCTAGTAGATGAGAAGATCCAGGAGAAGACCTTCTCGTCGCCTCTAGATTGGGAGGCTATCTGCAAGATGGGACTGCGAGATGCTGAGGTTAGCGATGAGGAGAGGAACGCGATGGTGCGCCCTCACACTCGTATCGAGATGGCTGATGCTTAGGCTGTTGCTGCTGCTGCTAGAGCTCGTGTGGATCCGGTCGACGATGACGATCACATGTATATGGACGTCGACTCGATACCACCGCCATCACCTACACATGCAGCTGGAGTTGGTACTTCTTCTGCGGCGACTCTCGCACCTGAGGCTGGTCCTTCCCATTCGGCTGATCCTTCACTTCTACCTTCAGCCATGATGGAGATGCTGTAGGAGATCAGGGATGCTTAGCGCAGATCTGATCTGAGGATGGATGATCTATTGGCTGCTCAACACGCATCAGACACGCGGATGGGAGAGCTCCTAGCGGTGCAGCGTGCGACTGATCAGAGGATAGCCGGTCTCACAGCTAGTCTACAGACGACCCAGACTCAGATAGCCTGGTTGACTAGAGTCTATGCTGAGGACTACGACAGAGACCGTGAGGCACCGCCTCCTCCTTCGCCTCCAGCTTCCTGAGTGTACTTTTATTTTTTCCTTGTACTACAGAGTAACTGTCTGGGTTATGGACTGTACTCTGCTTTCATTATGTGTATACATCTTGTTTTTCTCACTCATTGTATGTAACCTGTTTTCCCTTTAATAGATGCATTATTCTCTTTTTAAGTTTGGTCTCAATCATCACTTGTGCTTACAGTGTGTTTGTATTAAAGTTTTTAATTTATCCTATCTCAGTTCACAATGGTCTTGAATGTGTGTTAGTTCGGCGGGCAAGGCCTGAGTTGCTCTGATACCAAGTTGTCACACCCCAATTTTGGTCTAACCAGAATGGTGTGATGAACCGCTAAATAACCAATGGTTCAACCAGGATCTCAAATAGGCTATCCCCGCGTTATCCAAACTTACACACATTCGTAATCATAATCAGAGTAAATACACAATAGCAGAAATCTTGTAAATAAATGAACTGAGAATCTAAGATGATATCAATAATTTAATAGCAAAATTATTCTGTTTTCAACTGAGACATAAATATTTAAATACCAAATACATGTCTTAATAAATCCAAATAAAGAAACCTATAAAATATCTAATCAAATACACACGAGTTGCACTCGCAAGAGGAGTCGTGTGTATCCGCTTCAGCTTCAACTTCCATGGCTGCTACGTTCCCGTACGCAGACGCATTCATATAGTCTTCAACGGTATAACCTGCATCATCAACTAAAAATATTCGACGTCGAGGGGTGAACACACATCACGGCTCAGTGAGTAGCCAAAACAATGCAACAATACATATGCATGCAAGAAGTCAATTTATATCTTTGGTCTGGTTTTAAAGTTTACAGTATGCAATAGAAAGGTTGAGGTAGCCAGAGGTCGCGTTTATTGACTCCGCCTCTATACACGAGTGTGTGACGTTACCCGAAGATCACGTTTATCGTTAATTCACATGCACCCAATCATGAACATTATATAACAAAGATTACGTTTATTGCTATATAGTGCCATACCAACACGTAAGCCCCTGTTAGCGAGGGCTGCAAACTGGGCTCGCAACTAACCAATCCTAATGCCAAACAGTGTATCCAAGGCCTCACCCCAGCATCCCTCAGAATGCCCATAGAGATAGAGCTAAGGCCCCCCGATAGAGTCAGAGACTACAAGGACCGAGACCACCTCCCCTGATACTCTACGACATAATAGTTCTGCTAAAGTAATGACGATACGACGATGCTAATGCACAAGACTTGAGTTAGAGATAGAGCTAAAGTGCTGAGACCCGCCAAAGGTTAACGTTTATTGACGTTCTCATCACACCTCCCCTGATACTCGCTCGCATCAAACACATCAACCACACACATACAAGCACATGCCTATTCCTATCATCATCATCATCATCATGTTATAAACGATAAAGTAAATATGCATGAACAAGTAATAGAAATATTGGATGGCATGCTGTATGCACATTACAAACATGTTCGTATAGAATCAAGCATGGCATAGGACTCAAGAAAACGAAAACAGTTTATTATTAACCAATTTAGTTTGGAGTTCTGGTTCCTCACCTTTGCTTGCTATAAGATACTTTTCCAAGCTCTAAAATCACCGTTATAATGTTATTATATTGCTAGCAAACCTAACAAAGTCGATAAAATTTAATTAGAATAAATTCTGAATTTAAAACCATTCTGTCAACTGAGGATCGGAGGTAGGGTCGATGGGTCTATCGACCCTTCCCTCTTTTTGGACTTCCCGAATGCTGAGGGTCGATGGTCAGAAATACCTAGGGTCGGATGGTCATCGATCCTGGGTGCGACCCTCGGTGCACTCTGGTCAAATTTCTACTTTTTAATCCATTCTTCGTGTTTGGGGTCCTATGGCTTGCTTCTACATTCCATTCAACACTCATTCCATGGTCTGAAACCATGAATCATCCTCCTAGATGGCTTTCATGCTATTCTCTTAGGGTTTTCCATGAAAACCTAACCATGGATGGATGGTTTGGGTTTCTCCGAGATCACTCTCTCTCCAATAACTATCCTAAGGTCTGTAGAAACTCATGGAATTAGTATCCATACCTGAGAAGATTACTCTTTCTCTGAAATTCTTCTCCTTTTTGCTAAGCTCTCTTGCTTGCCTCTCTTCTTCCTCTTTTCCTTCTCCTCTCTTTCTCTCAATTCTATTAGGGTTCTGAAAGGAGTGAAAGTGGCTTAGGGACGTCCTTTAAATAGGCTATAAACATCTTAAAATAAACCCTTTGAGTTTAGGAAGGAATCCAATCGAAAATCTTGAAATTTTCTAGTTTCTATTTTCGGCAGGATCCGAGGGTCGATGGGAGGGTCGATGATCCCATCGACCCTAGGGTCTTAAGCTGTCCGACCCTCCCTTCAAAACTGAGGGTCTGACTTTCTGTTTTGGGAGGTCCGACCCTGCTTAGCTGGGTGTGCGACCCTTCCCTCTTTTTAAGTGTTTTTGGGTCGATTTGATACCTGGGATCTCGATCTCCTTCACGCCCTTGGTCCACTTGACTCGACCATGATGGGTAAACCTGGTTAAAGGTGGTAAGACCGGGTTAGATTGACACGGGTCTTACAAGAACCCGATCTAGGTAGGCTCTTACAGGCTCAGACAAACGGCTGAGTGGATGCTCAGTTAGAATGGCACTTGCATCGCTAAAGGGAGAGGTAGATAGCTTCCTTGAGCTCCCTCGGATTGCAAGGAGACGTACTCTTGATTTTTGGGAATGCAGATTTCGCCGATGAGTTCACAGGAAATTCGTGAGCTGGCAGCGCTACGGTCCGTTGTCTTTACTATCCACTATGGGATGTATATCTAACCATCCTCAGTTCTTCTCAAGTCGATGTGAGGGGGGATGAAGGCTGGTACAAAAGAAAGTTCGGGAGAACTTTGCTTCGTCTTAGTTTCCTACCTGTCCTCTAATTGCTCTTTAGCAGAGTTCGAGAGTTCCTCCAACTCGTCATCTATGGCTTTTTTTCTGCTAAAGTAGGCTTCAGAGCAAGCTTCTTGCGCCTTGCTATTGAACCTTTAGAAGGTGGATGACTGGGTCGAGCTAACCGTGGGGAAGTCCTAATCATGTCCCCCTTTTGAGAAGAACTATGAGGGGTCATCTTCAGCTTTTTTACAGACTCAGCCTGTAAAACCCGCACGCCACAAAATCGGTCTAACCTTACATTATCATGTCGTGATTGGTCTTCCGATCATAATCAGCTCAAGTGAACCAATCGTATGAAGAAAGCACAAGATGAGGTAAGCAACAAGTCAAATTTAGTTAGTGTGGTTGACTGTTTAAGTTTGTATGGAAGCAACCAGTCAAAAACTAAAACTAGTAAATTTTGGACGTACGGTGGCATTTTTTAGGGGTACGGTCGCATGTATGGTCGACCATATTGAAACCGTACAACGTATGGTCGACTGTTTTGAGAACGTTTGGTCGACGGATTATGCGACCGCACAATCGACCGTACTATCCTAGAACCGACTTCGTGTTTAGGAAATTTTTCTAATTTGAGGGGGGCTCTTTCCTAATTGAAAGATGATTCTATATGGAGGTTTTTTCCCTATATAAAGGACATCCCTTAGCCTTTCTCACTCTTTTAGAACCCAAATTGAAACTCTAAACCTAAGAGAGAAAGAGAGTGTAAGACCCGCACTCCATAAACCCGATCTAAACCTTTAATTCATGTTGTAACAGGTCTTCCAATCATCACTGGGCCAGACGGGACGAGCAGATGACAAACAGGTACGGAAATAGACCGATTTAAGTATGAAATAATTTATACCGATTGATCGTACTGGTTTATGGTACCGGTCACTGGTCGACCGGTATGGCCTGCGCAGCTTAGATCCAAAAATGGATCTCTGCAGGTCCCACTTTCTAAATTTCAAACCGAAGGACTTTCCTAATGTTAGGAGGCTTCCTAAACCTAATCCTAGCCTTATAAGTACCTCTAAACCTCCTAAAATTCCTTTCATTGATCCTCACAAACCTTAGAGAGGAGAAAAAGATTGAAGAAGGAGAAGAAGCAAGGAAAGAGGGGGAAGAGCCGCCATTGTCGTTCGACGAAGAACACATTACCGTGAGTCAACGGTAAGTGCTTAAACCTTCCTCTACATTAGTATTCTAGGATGGTTAGTTATGATTGGATCAATACCATGCAAAACAGGTATTGATCTAAACCATGTTTGCCGTCAAAACCTTATCTAGTCGGTAAACCCTAGATTAAAGTTCTAAGTCAAAGATCATCGAGGCTAGGACTTGAATGGAGTTGGAAACAACTCTAACTCAATGCTCAGACCTAGGATGTGTAGGAGAAACCCTAGGATCAATAGGGAGTGACCGATGGAAGTCGAGAAACCGGATGTATGGTCTTTCGGAGACATATTGGTCGACCATACCGGTCGCACCATATGCGACCGGTACTGGTCTGTGGGGACATGTCGACCATACCGGTCGCACCTTTCCCCGCAGTGCCGCGACCGGTACTGCGACCGATATGCTCTATGAGGAGTATTTTTGACATTGTTGGTTTTCCGACCAACGTAAACCTTAAGAAAAACTATTCTAACTAAACCTAACATCGTGTAGGACCTTGTGATAGCAAGTTTGGACCTTGTGACGTGGAGTGAACTATCAATCAAGCGTCATGTAAGGGAATCGGACCTAAACCCTAATAATCTAATAAACAGTCTAACGTTGTTAATATCCATAATTTCTATGGTATGATGTTTGTGCATATTCGCATGTCATCCTTTATTTTCAGTTATTATTATTGTTCATGCATACTCGATATGCTAGGATGTGACTGTTAAACATGTGATTGTTTTCATTAGTGTGTGGAATGAGAAGGACTAAAGGTCTGGGATCATTCCTCACACTAGCACCTTTCGTATCGTTCTGTCTTAGCATGCTTGGTACGGGTAGGGTATCAGGGGGAGGAAGTGGCACTGTGGTCTCCGACCTGGCCACTAGACTCTAGCTCTATCTCTATGCCGTAGGTAGCTGTGCTGGGATAGAGCCTACTATGATGACATATAGGATTAGTTAGTTACGAGCCCAGTTTGCAAGCCCTCGCTAATAGGAGCTTACGTGTTGGTATGGGTAGAGTATCAGGGGAGGTGTTGGCAGTGTTTGATCCGGACGCCTTAGCACTATCTCTATTCCATGGTGGGTGCATGTGGGACGACAGTGGTATTTGATCCATTGGACGGCTTCACACACTCGTGTATAGAGGTGCGGTGGCCACCAATCTTTTCTATAGCATATTACAAACTTAAACCAGACCATAATCTGAATGTTACTCATGCATATGTTTGTTGCATTGTCTGATTGTCTTACTGAGCTATGTTGTGAGCTCACCCTTGTGTACATACTATTTTTAGATGTTGATGCAGGTTGTTCAGTGGAGGATTACATGAACACTCCAGTGTATGGAGGCATGGCTGCTTTGGACATGCAAGCAGGAGAGGGACGAGCATGACGCTTCATGCGAGTGCCCTTTCTGCGTGTACCTTTAGGATTTGATTTAATTTATTTTTTTTTTATTATTTTTAGATGGAAATACAGTTGATGTAAAGATATTTATTTTTATTTTGGGTATTTGAATAATTGGATATTTTATTTAAATTTATCAATAGCTTACTCAGTTCATTTATTTAAGACTTTCGCTGTATTTTATTATATTGTGATTATGATTATGTGCAATGGTTTGTATGAGTGGACACGGTCTTATTGAGATCCTGGTGTGAGCCATTGGTTCAGTGACGGTTCACTCACTTTTGGTTCAACCGAAATTGGGGTGTGACAACTTGGTATCAGAGCTCTTAGGCTCTATCCAACAGACTATATTTGCACTTAACTGAGTCAATGAACTGAGATAGGAAGAATTAAAAGTCTTAATAAAAACACACCTTAAGCACTTGTTTGATGCCTGTGACTAAATACGAAAGAGCATATGAATTAATAAACAGTCATGCTCTAGTGAGGAAACCATAGTGACAAGTAAAATGATCATAAATTTTTATAACAAGTAAAAAGAAAAATTATATAATAATAAATCATCCAAAGAGTGGTGAGTAATGGTGCTACAGGGTACAGTCCATAAGCCGAACAGTTACCCTGTTATATAAAAACCATGCTGAGAGTGAGGTAAAAATATGAAGTCTATCATGGGGATGGGGGCATAGGAGGAATAGGGTCGATGATGTCATAGTCACGCTCATAAGACACCCTAAGCCAGTGTACCTGCTCCTACGTGACTCTGAGGTTGCGAGCAAGACTCCCAGGTCACGGCTCATCTCACGCTGAGCATCCCGGATCTCCATAAACATACCCATCACGGTATCGAGAGGAGGCTAGGATGGTCCCGCTACAGGTATGGGCTGTGATGTCGGTGCTGGAATGTCCTCCATCTGATCATCATCATCATCACCATCATCCCCTGCCTCTTCTACATGAGCTGCATTGGCTGCTGCTGCTGCTGCTGCCGCTGCTGCCGCTGTTGCCGCTGCTGCCGCTGCTGCTACCCTCTTGAGCGGGCGAGGACGAGCCTCTAACTCATCGTCACTGATCGACAAGTTGTCCATCCTCATCCAGAGAATGGCATCCCAGTCAATGTCAGAGGTCATGGTGTCCTCAACTGCAGTCTCACCCCTCATGTCCACCCGTAATCGCTGTAGAAGAGTAGTGATGAGTCGGCCATATGGAAGGTCACTGTCCTGATCGAGCAGAGTAGCCTGACGCATGGTCCTGATAATGATGTAAGGGAGACAGACCCACTCCCCAGTGCAGACGCAATAGGTCAAGTACTGTGTGAGCTAAGACAACTCACTGTAGTGGCCGCTCTGAGGAATGATATTGTGCTGGATGATGCGACAGTATACCCGAGGCACAGGTCTCAAGGTAGCAGCCTTCATAGGTGCTCCTGGGTTAAGGATCTGCTCCAAAATCTCTTGGCGTAGATCATCAGTGAGAAAACCCTTCATCTTAGGGGCGCAGTAGACCAAGTCACCATCATTTGGAATTCCCAGAAGATCAGCAAGCTGGTGAGTGTCGAAAGATATAGGGACACCCTTGACAAAAATAGTAAGGCGGAGTTCCCTGCCTCGGCTGAAGTCATTGACATTTCCCTCTATGTCCAGGTTCGCATAGAAGTGTTTAACAAGGTTGGGACGGGTAGTCACCGTGTATGTAATGATGGGCAACCACCCAAGTCTACCAAAAGCTACTTCAACATCAAACCGCTGCAACTGCTCCAAGTTCACCCGTCGCCCCGACTCAATATTCTTCTCTTCAAACCAGGAAAAGCGGGCTTGCGCTGCCCAGAACGAAACCACCGCTCATCGAGCTTTGGAACCGGTGGATGCGGGCGGTGCATGCCAAGACCAAAGGCATGTTTACTAGCACCTCTGCGTTGAGACATGTTGAACTACAAAATAAAGACAAAATAAGGAGAAATTTGTTAGAAATTTTCGAAATTTCGGCAGCATAACGACATTAATGGAAGCAAAAGCCTCGAACTCACCCAAAATCTAGGGAGGAGGACTTACGTAACCCTCTAACACATCATGGAAACCAAGCATCCATCAAACAATTAAGGAATTTGGAAAATTACAAGAAAAATTCGGTTTTTACTAAAAACCTAGGTCAAAACTTAAAAATTAGATTTTTTTGAAAACTATCCGGTGGAACCTCAAATTGATTGAGGTCTTTTGCTCATAGAGGTCCCTAAACCCTTTCTAAGCTGAAGGAAAAGAGTTCCTATGGTTAGAATCTTCTAAACTAAGAAAAACCTAGTTTTTGGGCATGAAACAATGAAGAAACGATGTAAAAATGAAGAATGGAAGGAAGGAACTTACTTGGAGGCGATGTTTAAGGTCTTGATCGGAAGAAAATAACTTCTAAGACCATTGGTCGGACTGTAGCAACTCACAAAGCCAGAGAGGAATCGCCACCGGAGAGGAAGAAGAAAGGAAAAGTGAGAAAAATCTCACTTTTCCTGAATTTAAAGGCAATTTTGGGCATACCGGTCGACGATTTTTCCCATACCGGTCGACCGGTACCCCCCCAGGGTATATCGACCGGTACCTCTCGGTCAGAGAAAAATTCTGACCTGTCGACTATACCAGTCGCTCCATTTTCTACAGGGTTGCGACCGGTACATCGACCGATACCCCTAGGGAACTCTAAGAGTTTGTCCGCCTGGACATACCGGTCGCACTACCTTATACAATGCTGCGACCGGTATGTTGTGACAGGTCAACTTTTTGAAGCCCATAAAATTTTGAGAATTTTTTTTAAAAATTTCGATTTAAGTTTCCTTACTAGTTTCGCCTTGCACTTGTTAAAGACTAACACTACTATGCCTATTCGATTGTACCTCATGTGTTATGTCTTCTTCTCAGATCCAAGCAGGAAAACTAATCTGAGATGGCAGGCGGGAACGGTCGTAGAGGCTAACGAAAGCGTCACCACTCCAGGGTGCGCCCAGATGAGGACAACCTGGAAACAGGAGCTATTGATGAGCAAAATGTAAACACAGAGGGTGGAGAAAGGAAGAGTCCCAGAGCACCAACAAATTTACAAGGACCTCCTCACATCAACTGTGAGACTATTGTGATGAATCTAATTTATCAGATGGAAGCTCAGCAGAAGGTGTTCTTGAACGAGATGTTGAAGATGTTCAGGCCACCAGGATATATCCCTACAGAAGGTACACCTGAGTCTGGAAGAAATGACACCACACTGCCAATGTACAGGGCCGATGGGCCAAGGACAGAATCTACAACCACCACACCAATTTTCAACATCGTCTGCCTATTAAGGGATCTATCCGTACCCACCACCATGGTATGGAATGAATGCACAGGGGTAGAATGACCTAAGCCGAGCGGTGGATAGGTTCTTGAAACTGAAACCCCCTACTTTCACAAGGAAACCAGGGAAACCACTGTGGCCTACACAGTGGGTTGCTAAATTGGAGAAGAACTTCTGTCTGATGACTTGTACGGAGGATGAGAAGGTGTTGTTCGCTACGCACATGCTCAAGGAAGACGCTAATGCATGGTGGAATTCTACCCGAACATACTTAGAGGTATAACACACTCAGATCAATTGGACAATATTCAAGGGAGCCTTTTTTGATAAGTACTTTCCGAAGAGTTTCCGTGATCAAATGGAAAAGGAATTCTTGAACCTACAACAATCCCAGTCGACTGTTGATGCTTACCAGCAGAGATATGAAGAGCTGTTCTTCTTTGTTCCGGTAAGCATGCAAGAAGAAAAAACCAAGACGTAGGTTTACCATGGGATTACGAGGAAGTATTCGAGAGCACGTCTTGGGTTTGGAGAAGAAAGTATATAATGAGGCTGTACAGATTGCTAGGGTAATTGAATCTAGCCAAAGAGATAGTTTCTTTGCTCAGAACAGGGGACTGAAGAGGCCCGACCATTCCACCCATACAGGGCTCAGTCTGCTGTGGTGCCTGCAAGGAACACTACTGCACCACCACCACCGTCACAGTTTGCTGGACAAAACCCAAATGTCAAATGTTTCAACTGTCAGCAATTGAGGCATTATGCAAAGACTTGTTCTCTACCTAAGAAGCAACTGTCACAACAAGAAAAGATATTCGCAGTCACCACTAGGAGGCAGCCGTATCACCTGATGTGGTTACTGGTATGATTACATCCCTTACTATTTGGATTGCTGTTTGTTGTGTTTGAGCATGTAGAACTAAGGGATAATTAATTTTAGGAACTGTAAATATAGCTGGTGCACCCGTCAGAGTACTCTTTGACTCTGGGGCCACGCACTCCTTCGTTTTTATTTCTTTTGGGAAGCGAATGGAATTACCTGTCAAGTATTTAACCCTAAGCTTGATAGTTCACTCTCCGTTGGGAGTAGAAGTGGCGTTGAATGAATACTATGGGCCGTGTACAATTAGTATTGAGGGCCGAAACCTAGAAGCAAATCTGGTTCAACTCGAGATGACAGACTTTGATGTCATCTTGGGAATGGATTGGCTAGGCCATCATTCAGCTAGCTTATTATGTGGTGAAAGAAAACTTGTGCTTAAAGATGAGAAGGGAAAAGAGTTTAGCTTCACTGGAACCAAGTTACCTAGGAAGCGGAAGCTGATCCTCTCTGCCCTAAAAGCTAAGAGATGCTAAGAGAAGGGAGGAGTGGGGTACTTAGTGTCTGTAGTCAACATCATTGCGGAGGTGCCAATGATAGAAGATCTAGATGTGGTACGAGAGTTTCCAGATATATTCTAGAAGATCTACTAGGTCTACTTTCAGACATGGCTACAGAGTTCGTGATAGACCTTATGCCAGGGTCGGCGCCGGTGTCTAAGGCACCGTACAGGATGGCCCCTACCGAATTAAAGGAGTTAAAGACCCAACTACAAGAACTACTAGATAAGGGTTTCATACGACCAAGCATATCGCCATGGGGAGCACCTGTTTTGTCCGTCAAGAAGAAGAATGGTAGTGTACGACTATGTATCCACTACCGAGAGTTGAACAAGTTAACTATTAAGAATCGATATCCTTTGCCTAGGATCAATGATCTGTTCGATCAGTTGCAGGGTGCAAAGGTTTTCTTGAAGAATGATCTTAGATCAAGGTATCACCAATTGAAGATAAAGGCAACATATATTCTGAAGACTGCTTTCAGAACAAGGTATGGGTATTATGAGTTCCTTGTAATGTCATTCGGGTTGACTAACGCTCCAGCGTCGTTCATGGAACTAATGAACCGAGTGTTTCATGACATATTGGACACTTCGGTCATCGTATTCATTGACGATATATTTCTCTACTCAAAGGACAAGGAGACTCATGCAACACATTTAAGAGCAATCCTTCAACGGCTGAGAAGGGAGAAGCTTTACGCCAAGTTCAAGAAGTGTGAATTTTGGCTGAAAGAAGTGGCCTTCTTGGGTCATGTAGTATCTGCAGATGGTATCAAGGTATATCCAAGCAAGATCGTAGTTATAGTAAGATGGGATGCACCGAAATTAGTTGCAGAGATTCATAGTTTCCTTGGATTGGCTGGTTACTATAGAAGATTCGTGGAAGACTACTCAAGGATCGTCGTTCCACTTACCAGACTAACCAAGAAAGGAGAAAAGTACATATAGACGGATGAGTGCGAAAAATGCTTTCAGACTTTGAAGTCAAGACTAGTCTCTGCACCTATCTTGACCATCCCAACACCAGGCTTATCGTTTATCCTGTATACGGATGCCTCATGGTTGGGTCTTGGATGTGTGTTGATGCAAGGAGAACAGGTGATTGCCTATGCATCAAGACAGTTGAAAGAGCACGAGAAGAACTATCCTACTCATGATCTGGAGTTAGCAGCAGTTATTCACGCAATCAAGACTTGGAGACACTACCTTTATGGTGAAAAGTTTCAGATTAAGTCGGATCACAAGAGCTTAACTTACCTTTTCACTCAGAAGGACCTGAATATGAGACAGAGGAGATGGCTGGAACTATTAAAAGATTATGATTGTGACATCCAGTACCATACGGGTAAGGCAAATGTTGTGGCTGATGCCTTAAGCAGAAAGTGGGCATTGAAACCTGAGGCAGGACCTAGTACAAACGCTGCACTATGTGCTGCAGTCTTAAGCTCAATAGAGAATGATAAAGACTATATATTAGAGACTGCAAGAGATCCAGTGGAACATGGCTTAATTCATAAGTTCACATTGATGTTCGCAGCTTTGAAGATCTCATCGGATCTCATAGATGAGGTCAAAGTAGCAATCCTACAGGATTCACACCTCAAGACTGTACAAGAAGATCTAGAGAAGGGTAAAGCAATCCTAACTTTACCTTAGATTCAGACGAGGTACTCAGGTATCATGGATGATTATGTATACCTGAGAGTGAGAACTCAAATATCAGAGATAGAGTTATGACAGAAGCTCATTACACCCCATATTCGGTGCATCCAGGAAGCACCAAAATGTACCAACATTTGAGAATATTATATTGGTGGAGGGGTATGAAAGCGGATGTCGCTCGATTTGTATTTCAATGTCTGAATTACCAGCAAGTTAAAGCAGAAAGGCAGAGACCCGCAGGTTTGCTACAACCACTAACTGAGCCAGTGTGGAAGTGGGATTGTATCACAATGGACTTCGTCACTGGCCTACCCTTGACACCAAGGTCAGTGGATGCAGTATGGGTTATAGTCGATCGACTTACCAAGACAGCTCGATTCATCACTATCAGACCTCAGTATACCATAGACAATCTGGCCAAGCTATATGTGGATAATATAGTCAGACTTCATAGCGTTCCAAAAAGTATAGTATCTGACAGAGATCTCCGTTTTACATCAAAGTTCTGGGAAGGATTATAGAAAGCTATGGAAACCAAGTCGAAGTTTAGTATAGCTTTTCATCCTCAGACAGACGGGCAGTCAGAAAGAACTATTCACATCTTAGAAGATATGATCCGAGCGTGTGCCCTAGATTTCAAAGGAGCTTGGGACGAGAAGCTATCGCTCATCGAGTTTGCTTATAACAATAGTTATCAAGCTACGATCCAAATGGCTCCATATGAGGCACTCTATGGGAAGAAATATCGTACACCTCTGTTTTGGAATGAGGTGGGAGAGAGAAGGATTATAGGACTGGTGTTCGTCGAAGAAACTTATCGAGTGATTGATCAAATTAAAGAAAGAGTGAAGACAGCTCAAGTTCGACAAAAGCACTATGCAGATAATCGACGTCGAGATTTGGAGTTTGCAGTAGGTGACAAGGTATTCTTGAAGATATCACCTATGTGTGGTCTGAAATGGATTGGTAAGAAGGGTAAGCTATGCCCCAGATACGTGGGACCATACGAGATTTTGACCAGACGTGGTAATGTGGCATATCAACTGGCTCTACCACCATCCATGTCAAGCATTCATGATATGTTCTATGTATCTTTATTGAAGAAGTATGTCAGGGATCTAGCGCACATCTTGACAGCAGACCCACTAGACTTGACAGAGGACTTAACATTTGAAGTGATATCTGTGATGCTCACAAGCTGAAAGGTACAACATCTTCGAAGCAAGGATATCCACTATGTAAAAGTGCATTGGAAACGCCAAGATGTAGAAGAAATTACTTGGGACGAAGAGAACGCAATGAGAAAGGAATACCCTAACCTTTTCGACGACCAAGGTACGCTCAAATTTCGAGGTCAAAATTTCTTTTAAGGGTGGGGGAGTTGTGAAACCTACATGTAAATTTCGGGGACAAAATTTCTTTAAGGGTGGGGGAGTTGTAATACCCGCACTCGATGAACCCGATCTAAACCTTTAATTCATGTCGTAACAGGTCTTCCAATCATCACCGGGCCAGACGGGACGAGCGGATGACAAACAGGTACGAAAATGGACCGATTTAAGTATGAAATAATTCATACCGGTCGATGGTACCGGTCTATGGTACCGGTCACTGGTCAACCGGTATGGCCTGCGCAGCTTAGATCCGAAAAAGGATCTCTACGGGTCCCATTTTCCAAATTTCAAACCGAAGGACTTTCCTAATGTTAGGAGGCTTCCTAAACCTAATCCTAGCCTATATAAGGACATCTAAACCTCCTAAAATCCCTTTCATTGATCCTCACAAATCCTAGAGAGGAGAAAGAGATTGAAGAATGAGAAGAAGCTAGGAAGGAGAGGGAAGAGCCGCCATTATCGTTCGACGAAGAATACATTACCGCTAGTCAATGGTAAGTGCTTAAACCATCCTATACATTAAGTATTCTAGGATGGTTAGTTATGATTGGATCAATACCATGCAAAGCAGGTATTGATCTAAACCATGTTTGCCGTCAAACCCTAATCTAGTCAGTAAACGTTAGATTAAAGTTCTAAGTCGAATATCATCGAGGCTAGGACTTGAATGGAGTTGGAAACAACTCTAACTCAATGCTCTGACCTAGGATGTGTAGGAGAAACCCTAGGATCAATAGGGGGTGATCGACGAAAGTCGAGAAACCAGATGTATGGTCTTCCGAAGACATACCGATCGACCATACCGGTCGCACCATATGTGATCGGTACCGCGACCGGTGCCTCCCGGAGACTGGTCTGTGGGGACCGGTCGACCATACCGATCGCACCTTTCCCCGTAGTGCCGCGATCGGTACTACGATCGGTCTGCTCTGTGAGGAGTATTTTTGACATTGTTGGTTTTCTGACCAACGTAAACCCTAAGAAAAACTATTCTAACTAAACCTAACATCGTGTAGGACCTTGTGATAGCAAGTTTGGACTTCGTGACATGGAGTGAACTATCAATCAAGCGTCAGGTAAGGGAATCATACCTAAACCCTAATAATTTAATAAACAGTAAAACATTGTTAATATCCATGATTTCTATGGTATGATGTTTGTGCATACTCGCATGTCATCCTTTATTTTTAGTTATTATTATTGTTCATGCATACTCGATATGCTAGGATGTGACTGTTAGGCATGTGATTATTTTTGTTGGTGTATGGAATGGGAAGGACTAGAGCTGTAGGATCATTCCTCACACTAGCACCTTTTGTATCATTCTGTCTTAGCATGCTTGGTATGGGTAGGGTATCAGGGGGAAGAAGTGGTACTGTGGTCTCTGGCCTGGCCACTAGACTCTAGCACTATCTCTATGCCGTAGGGAGCTGTGCTGGGATAGGGCCTACTGTGATGACATATAGGATTGGTTAGTTGCGAGCCCAGTTTGCAAGCTCTCGTCAATAGGGGCTTACGTGTTGGTATGGGTAGAGTATCAGGGGAGGTGTTGGTGGTGTTTGATCCGGATGCCTTAGCTCTATCTCTATTCCATGGTGGGTGCATGTGGGACGACAGTGGTGTTTGATCCATTGGGTGGCTCCACACACTCGTGTAGAGGTGCGGTGGCCGCCAATCCTTTCTATAGCATATTGTAAACTTAAACTAGACCATAATGTGAATGTTACTCATGCATATGTTTGTTGCATTGTCTAATTGTCTTACTGAGCTAAGTTGTGAGCTCACCCTTGTGTACACACTATTTTTAGATGTTGATGCAGGTTGTTCGGTAGAGGATTACATGAACGCTCCAGTGTACGAAGGCGTAGCTGCTTTGGACGTGTAAGCAGGAGAGGACGAGCATGACGCTTCATGCGAGTGTCCTTTCTGCGTGTACCTTTAGGATTTGATTTAATTTTTTTTGTTATTTTCAGATGGAAATACAGTTGATGTAAAGATATTTATTTATGTTTTGGGTATTTGAATAATTGGATATTTTATTTAAATTTATCAATAGCTTACTCAATTCATTTATTTAAGACTTTCGCTGTATTTTATTATATTTTTGATTATGGTTATGTACAATGGTTTGTATGAGTGGACAAGGTCTTATTGAGATCCTGGTGTGAGCCATTGGTTTAGTGACGGTTCACTCACACTTCTGGTTCAGCCAGAATTGGGGTGTGACAGAGAGAGAAGAAGAAAAAGCGAAGGGGGCTTGGAGAGGAAGGTTTTGCGAAGAAGAGTTATATCCCTCTACAACAAGCTTAAGGTATGGACTTGACTCTGTAAGATAGATCAAATAGAATAGGTTCTTTTTAAATTGACATATGGAACCTAATACAATGATTCGGTTATAGGTTTTCTATGGGAAACCATAGAGAATAGGTTAGGGATAATGGATGAGGGAAAACTATGATTGAAGGCTATAGAATGATCTTAGGGTGAATCCCATTGATGAGCCATGAGGAGGAACTCGTGTGAGAAGTAAAAATCAACCAAACTTTGTATGGTCATAGCTATGGTCGATCATAGGGTGACCAGAGAGTCGACCACAGCTATTCGGGTGGTTTCCAGGAATCATATGGTCGCAAGGTACGGTGGCATATAGTGGGACCATATGGTATCGATCGTACGTCATACAATGGTATATATTGCGACCGTAAGGTATCAACCATACGATAACAACAAGTATATTTTAAGACCAGACAAGGTTTTTGACTAAGGTAACTTGGTAAACTTGAACCCTAACTTACATACATTAATTGTTTAGGTTCCCAATAGATTCAAAGTGACTTCCAAAGCTTGGGAGAGGAACAAACATCAATCAATGGTGAGGGAACAAGACCTAAACTAATTGGATAATAACAAGCTGTTTTACTTAATTGTATCCAATGTCATGATTGATTCTATGATTGTATGCTTGTAATATACATCTCACATGTCATCCAATATTACTGTTATTACTGCTCATGCATATTTACTTATGTCTATTTGCTACCATGTTGATCGATGATGATAGGAATAGGCATGTGATTGTGTGCGTGTGTGGTTAATGTGTTGGATGTGAGTGGGGCATTAGGGGGAGGACGTGGCATTGCGTTCTCTAACCTGGTCACCAGACTCTAGCTCTATCTCTACTCAAGTCTTGCCCACTGACATCGTCGTATCGCCATTACCTTAGTAGAACTATTATGTTATAGGACATCAGGGGAGGTGGCCTCGAACCATGTGGTCTTTGACTCTGCCTGGGGGCCTTAGCTCTATCTCTATGGATGTATTGAGGGACGCTGGGGTGAGACCTTGGATATACTGGATGCCATTTAGGATTGATTAGTTGCGAGCCCAGTTTGTAAGCCCTCGCCAATAGGGGCTTACGTGTTGGTATGGGTAGGGCATCAGGGAAAGTGTTGGCATTGTGTGATCCAGACACTTTAGCTCTATCTTTATTCCATGGTGGGAGCATGTGGGATGGCAATGATGTTTGATCCATTTGAAGGATTCACACACTTGTGTATAGACGTGTGGGGGCCACCAACCTTTCTATAGCACATTGAAAACTTAAAAATCAGACCAAAGATATGAATTGAATGCATGCATATGTTTGTTGCATTATTTTGTTCACTCACTAAGCTCAAGTTGGAGAGCTAACCCTTGTGCGTGTAATTCTTTTTAGTTTCTGATGTTGCAGGTGTTACGATTGAAGACTACATGGATAAGCCAACTTATGGACATGTGACGGCTATGGATGTGCAAGCTGTGGAGGACGAGCAAGACTCGTCAAGCGAGTGTTTCCACCATGATTACACTTAGTGTTTTATTTTCGTATTTTGATACTTGTAATAGGTATTAATTATGTTTTGGTTACTTGGAGATAACTGGATTATTTAATCATTTATCATGTAGACCTCAGTTCATTATTAATAAGATTTCTGCTATTTATTTATTTAATCTGATTATTACTATGGAATGTATTTTGGTTTAACATAGTTGGCACAGTCTATACGGGATCCTGGTTTGAACCATTGGTTCTTATGACAGTTCATCACACCATTGGTTAGTCTAGAATTGGGGTGTGACATAGCCTCAGCAGTACCTTTGCCTTTCCTTTTAAGGGACCCCATATCAATATTTGGCTTTCTCATTGCAATACATAAGAAGAACAGACATCAAATTCCAAGTCGGCTATATAATGAAAAAGCGAATGAAATGACTTATATGACTTACCAGAATCGGGGGGTTCATCTGCACCGACCCATTTGTCAATCTCTTTGAACTTGTCACCATTGACGGCCTGGCTGATTTCAGAAGACGGCTTGACTTCAGCTCGTACTGAAGGGAGAGAAAAGGTAGACTCAAGTAGTGGATGACTTGGAGTCAGACCTTCTATCCTAACCTATGGGAACTTGTCATATACATCGTCTCCCCTTAGAAGTTCCCGAGAATCCAAGAAAATGAAGTTGTAATCCATTAACTCGTAATGGCTTATGTTCACACCTTGGGATAAATCGAAGGCAGACTGATAAAACTCAAAGTCATATGTTGATAACTTTGGTCTTCGATTCAGTTCCTTAGCTTTAGGGAAGCTCCAAATGTTGCTAACAAGCAAGTCGGCCTTATCAACTCGTCTAACGAAGAAAAAAAATTTATGCCATTTGTGGACTGAGGATTTCTTTGTGCTTAAGACGTTAGGGGCATTTACTCTTCTATTGAAATAGTACCATCCCATGGGAATTTTCTCAATGGTACGAGGTTGCACCGCCTTATCAACGTCCAGGACAAAAATACTTTTAAAGAGGTCGATTGAAGCTTCGCATGAGCGACGTCTGAAGAAAATGACGAATGCCACCATTTGGCACCAAGAGTTTGGAAGTAACTACCCAGGAGCAAGTCCATAGTACTTCGAAATTCAGACAATTTCTATGGAAGGGATGGTCGGAATCCGGAGACTAGCATCTCTTCATAGACGTAGACTTTCTTAAGGTTAGGGTTACAAAGAGCATTGTGTCTTCCAAGAACTTGACATACATATTAGTTGGGAATTGAGTACTTCTTAACAAGAAGGTCTAGGGCTATTTGGCTTAAGTCAGAACGGTTTGCAGTACAAGCAAACTCATGCATGGAAGGACCAACAAAACTATAGCAGCTGAGCTACTCCCAGTTACTGTACTGCTTTGGCCCTCGGTAAATTCTCTCATCAAATGGTCTCACTAGAGACGGCAATGGTGGGACGACCGAACTCTTGCTCAAGATTCTCTTGAGTGAGAGAAGAAGACATGTTAAAAGCAAAGCAGAAGAGTGAGAGAACTTACTATGTTTCTCTTAGATGTGGAAATCGACACGAAAGATGCAGAGCACGATCTTTACAACAAAAGGAAGAAGAAGACGAAGCTTGGTGATGAAGAAACCCAAGAAGCTTAAACTTGCCTTTTATAAGTTTCAAAAATGCCTCTTGGATTAAAAAATGTTTGGAGTCCGGAGGCAATCATGAAAAGCTATCAAATCAGGCTTAGGAACCCGCACTTTTCTGAATTTGTATTCTAGACGAATTAAAGAGGGTGTCAATCATTGGTCGTTGGTATAGGGTACCTCGAGCTTATGGTGATATAGTTCAAAAAATTGCAACTCAAATGTCGCCTCATTTCCGACAAGTTACGCTTTTTATAATGTGAAAAGGGAAGCTACTTTACATATGGCATCACCCCATTGCTCAATGAATCACGACAACATTAAATTGAGGCCTACACGTCCCACAAAATCTAGGATCCGTGACTTTTAAAGTTTTTCAAAAGGTAACCGTCATTTCAGTAATCGAAGACAAGGGTGGTTGTATAATTGCAGACTTCAAATCGAATATCAACTCTAAAGAAGCATATAGACAACTTGCAAGTAATTGTTGAAGTTGGCCCAAGAAACGTCAAATTTTGAACTCGGTATTAAAATTGTTTTCTCACATTTTACAAATACGAAGAAGCAAGGGGCAACTGTTAATACCATAATCCACTAGCCAATAGCAGAGCGACACGTGTCCTTGGATTCAGGGGCGTCTACATTATAACATGTGTCCTACACGTGGCATGAGACAATTCAAATAAGTGGTTTCCTATTCTGGTGGGAAACTCTTCAACTACCGGCGCATATAGGCCTAACTCAGCGGACCTGTACTGTCACACCCCAATTCTAGCTGAACCAGAAGTGTGAGTGAACCGTCACTGAACCAACGGTTCACACCAAGATCTCAATAAGACCGTGTCCACTCATACAAACCATTACATATAACCATAACCAGAATATAATAAAATACAGTTGAAGTCTTAAATTAAATGAACTGGGTACTTCTATTGATAATTTAAATAAAATATCCAGTTATTCTCCACACCAAAACGTAAATAAATATCCTTACATCAATTTGTAAATCCAACTGAAAATAAATAAATAACCTAAACAAATTCTAGAGGTACACACAGAAAGGGCACTCGCATGAAGCGTCATGCTCGTCCTCTCCTGTTTACACTTCTAAAGCAGCAACACCTCCATACGTTGGAGCATCCATTTAGTCCTCCGCAGCATAACCTGTATCAACATCTAAAAACAGTGTGTACACAAGAGTGAGCTCACAACTTAGCTCAATAAGACAATCAGACAATGCAACAAACATATGCATGAGTAACATTCACATTATGGTCTAGTTTTAAGTTTACAATGTGCTATAGAAAGGATTGGCGACCACCGTACTTCTATACACGAGTGTGTGAATCCGCCCAATAGATCAAACATCACTGTCGTCCCACATGCACCCACCATGGAATAGAGATAGAGCTTAAGCGTCCGGATCAAACACCGCCAACACTTCCCCTGATATCCTACTCATACCAACATGTAAGCCCCTATTGGCGAGGACTTACAAATTGGGTTCGCAACTAACCAATCCTATATGTCATCACAGTAGGCCTATCCCAGCACAGCTCCCTACGACATAGAGATAGAGCTAGAGTCTAGTGGTCAGGTCGGAGACCACAGTGCCACCCCCTGATACCCTACCTACACCAAGCATGCTAAGACTGAACGATACAAAAAGGTGCTAGTGTGAGGAATAATCTCAGACCCCCGACCCTTCCCATTCCACACACCAACGAAAACAATCACATGCCTAACAGTCACATCCTAGCATAGCGAGTATGCATGAACAATAATAATAATTGAAAGTAAAGATGACATGTGAGTATGCCCAAACATCAGTCTACAGAATCATAGTTATTAACAATGTTTTACTGTTATTAAATTATTAGGGTTTAGGTCCGATTCCCTTACCTGACGCTTGTTTGATAACTTGCTCCGCGTCACAAAATTCAAACTTGCTATCACAAGGTCCTACATGACATTAGGGTTGAGTTAGAATAGTTTTTCTTAAGGTTTACGTTGGTTGAAAAACCAACAAGGTCAAAAAAGTCCTCACAGAGCAGACCAGTCGCAGGTACTGATCGCAGGTACCGATAGCGGCACTGTGGGGAAAGGTGTGACCGGTATGGTTGACCGGTCCCCACAGACCAGTCTCCAGGAGATACCGGTCGCAGTATCGATCGCATATGGTGCGACCGGTATGGTCGACCGGTATGTCTCCGGAAGACCATACATCTGATTCTCGCCTTCCGTCGGTCACCTCTATTGATTCTAGGGTTTCTCCTACACAATCTAGGTCTGAGCACTGAGTTAGAGTTGTTTCCAACTCCATTCAAGTTGTAAGAACCGTGTTCTAAAAACTGGGTCTAACCCATAGTTTTATATGGTGACAGGTGTTCCAATCATAACTGGATCGGAAGGCGAAGCCGGGTGACGAACCACGCAAATTTCAGGTATGAGAACCACTCAAAATGATATAAATCTCATACCGGTCTGACTATACCAGTCTGAGTCAGTCAGACTGGTATGGTGCAATCAGCATGTGTATACCGGTCTGACTATACCGGTCTGAGTCAGTCAGACCGGTATGTGCGACCGGTATGCTTAGTTTCTGCAGGAAACGGACTCCAACAGGTCCCTCACTCCGAATGGAAACTTGGAAAGTTTTCAATCGTGGAAAACCTTCCCAAGAACGACTTTCCTCTATTAATAGAGATTATGACACTCCATTGATCCTTCTCAAACCCTAGCCGTCTGGAGGAGAGTTGAGAAGGAGCAAGGAGGAGGAGGCTGCCCAGGAAGGGGATTTTCGTTGGAGGAGCTCGCCCCCAATCGACGAACACAGCCGGTAAGTGCTCCATACTATTAGTAATACTAGGATGTCGGATCGGAGCCGCGAAGCAGCGCGGCAATCCAAAACCCTAGATCTTTCAATGGACCTAGTCTTCTTTTAGATCTGATCTGGTTTGATACGGCATTCTAGTCAAAATCAGAAGACCATTAGGATACTTGGACCTTAGTGTGGGTTAGGAGAAACCTAAGAAACCTAGTCGATAATCGACAAGGAAGGGAGATCCGAGACCTTGCTCTCGGATCCAAACCACAGAGTATACCGGTTGGACGCAAGGTCCAGCGGTATGGGTCTGCGGTATATACCGCAGGCACATACCGGTCTCACTGATTGAGACTAGTATGTACCACAACCGGTATATACCGGTGGCACCACACCGGTCTCAGTCCACTGAGACCGGTACCGCGACCGGTATGTTCTCCGAGCCTGGTTTGCTTGGCCGAACATGATGCTGACCACCTGTAACCTTAATAAATGAATTCTAACCTATGAATATGATTGTGTAGGACCTGTAGACAGTGTGAGTAAACCCTGTGACGTAGAGTGGGATCATTATCACGCGTCAGGTAAGGGACAAGACCCCAAACTCTAAATAACTAATTAACAGTAAACCTTTGTGACTAAATTGTATATGATTTTATTGCTTGATGTCTGTGCATTTCACATGCCATGTAGTTGCTTCTTTTATTATTATTTATTCATGCATTTCATATGCTAGGATTGTTGGATGTTAGGCATGTGTATGATTTTCGTTAGTGTGTGGAATGTAAAGGGGAGTGTGCCCTGGATATATCCACAACTAACACCTTTTTCGTATCGCCATCTACCTTAGCGGACTTGGTACGAGTAGGGTATCAGGTGGAGGATGCGGTAGTGTGGAATGTTTCCTGACCGTCAGACTCTAGCTCTATCTCTATGTCGTAGGGAGCCGTGCTGGGGTAAGGCCATAGATACTGTTTGACATATAGGACTGGTTAGAAACGGAACCCACTTACAAGCCCTTGCCAATAGGGGTTTAGGTATTGGTACTGTGTAGGGTATCAGGGGGAGGACGTGGTAGTATGGATTGTTGCCTGACCGCCAGACTCTAGCTCTATCTCTATATCGGAGTGAGTGATGTGGGGCAACAACAGTAGTGTGGATTGTTGTCTGACTGTTGGGTGTGCTCACACTCTCGTGCATGGAGGTGCGGAGGCCACCAAACCTTACCATAGCATTTTGCAAGTTCTACCTGGCTCAAATTGTAATGTTATCTCATGCATTTTGTATGTTGCATTGGTCTTGTACTTACTGAGCTAAGTTGTGAGTTCACCCGAATATATATTCGATTTCTTTTCAGATCTTGATGCAGGATACTCAGTGGAAGACTTCATGTCTGCTCCAGCTTACAGCACGGTAACGGCTTTGGAATCACAGACCGTAGAGGACGAGCATGATGCGTCATGCGAGTGCTCGTTCTGTGTATTCTATCAGTGATGATTATTTTCTTTTGATACATTGTAATAACTATTATTTAAGTTTGTGAATGATGGAATAAGTTGAATATTTATTTTAAATTACCACTTAGATCTCAATTCATTTATTTTTATTCCGCTGCTGTGTATAAATCTCTGATTAAGTTAGATTGCTTGGGAATGATTGGTTGACACGGTCTATTGAGATCCTGGTGTGAATTGTGGTTTAGAGCTGGTTCACTCACACTTCTGGTTCAGCCAAAATTGGGGTGTGACACAAGTCCTAGTTTCGATGATTTTCAACCTAGAACTTGAATCTAGGGTTTACCAACTAGATTAGGGTTTGACGACAAAAATATGGTTTAGATCAATACCTCGCTTTGCATGGTATTGATCCAATCATGACTAACCAATCTAGAACGCTTAACGTAGAGGAAGATTTAAGCACTTACCGTTGGTTCGCGGTAGAGAGTTCTTCGTCCAACGACAATTGCGGCTTTTCCCTCTCCTTCCTAGCTTCTTCTTCTTCTTCAATCTTTTTCTCCTCTCTAGGGTTTGTGAGGATCAATGAAAGAAATTTTAGGAGGTTTAGGAGTCCTTATATAGGCTAGGGTTGAGTTTAGGAAGCCTCTTAACATTAGGAAAGACTTTCGGTTCGAAATTTGAAAAGTGGGACCCGCAGAGATCTGTTTTCGATTCTAAGTGGTATGCTGCGCAGGCTATACCGGTCGACCGGTACCATCAACCGGTATGAAAATATCACTCTTAATTCTGGTCCGTTTTATACCTGGTTGTCATCTGCTCGTCCCGTCTGGCCCGGTGATGATTGGAAAACCTGTTACTACATGAATGAAAGGTTTAGATCGGGTTTATGGAATGCGGGTCTTACATGTACTCCGACAACAACTCCAATGATGATCTTAGGATCACCATCCAACGGTGAACCATTGAAGGACATTTGTCTACCGTTTTCCAACCTCATCGGGTATTTTGGAGTGCTCCAATCAGTTGTACACCCCTAAAATACTTGCAAACACGAAGGTACTGGGATGGATAATTTTACATCCATTCTTACACTCAAACCTTAGGCCACTCCCAAAGAAGTATTTTTCTCTTATATACTTCATACTGCTTGTTCTAAGAAGTGACTTAATCATTGGAGTGGCCACCGGATTACCCAATCCACCCCTCGGTAAAATTTCCTTTGTTTTCAGGTTCATACTTTGAATTCGGCTACAACCGTGTCATGTTGGTTTATACATGGCCAACTTAGATACAATGTTACCAATCGATTACACCGTAGACAACTCGACTAACAAGGCTTACAACTCAACTAGACCAGTTTTCAACAACAATAATTTCGATCTATTATTTCATTCAGCAATAGTTTCGGTCTATTATTTCATTCTCACATAACGAATTGAATTGAATTAAAGGAACAACTTTGAACACTTTTTGCAAGTTTGGAGAACATATTTGGAGGAACAAATTAATATCTTTGTGCCCCATAAAACAAGGCCACACGACACCTTTCACCAAACCTTTGACTGGTTACGCTTTTGTAATATGTCACCTATGAATGACTTAATGGTAGTTACCTAAATATTTAGGCAAGAATTTGGTTTGGTTGCATATCTATAATTTTTGAATGAATTCATTAAAAAAAAAATGTTTTGGAATATGTTTGCCAAATAACATGTTCTTTTTCTATTCCAAGTTCTTTTTTTTTTTTTTTTTTTTGCCAGGGTGGGGTGGAGTGGGGGGGAATTTTTCTGTTTTTAGATTAGTTCTAAAATGTGTGTGCACAACAGTCTTTATGCTGTTTTTGAACCAAAGAAGATTTTACCAAAAAAAAAAAAAAAAAAAAATTTATGAGAAGAACACTGTTCTAGAACAGAACCTTACCAAACATAAACTGTTGAATTTGCATCGATACAGTCAAGTCAGACGTTAAACTTTACTTAGGCTTGTTACTTAATGGAGTAGGCCAAGTCCTGCAGCCAAACAACACTCTTTCCAATAATCCTACACAAATCAAGCAGCATCTAACGTGAAGACCTTCTACACTCCACTAGTGCTTAACGAAGCTTCTGGAAGCCCAAAACCCCCCACCGTCACGCCAATACAGGAGACCGACCTTCCGCGTTCTTTACTGTCCTGAAGACACGATTTCAAAGAAGGCAAAAACTAGAAAGATCCACAAACCCAAGCACAGATTTTTGTTTCTCTCTCTGTCACTATTCGTTCGATTATATTTATTGGAGATGATGGTAAGCAAGTAAGGCCCAAGCAGGCATTTGTAAGGAAGTAACTGATTTCGTGTTCAGACTCTCTCTGGGACAAAACTACAAACAGTTTGAAGGCAACAACAATGGCCGACGATGGTGTTGTTGCAGTGTACACAAACAACGCCATAACCGATGCCACCATGAAGAATCCAAATCCATTTTCCATCAAAGTCGGAATGGCCCAAATGCTCAGAGGAGGAGCAGTCTTCGAAGTCACCACCGTAGAACAAGCCAAGATTGCAGAGGAAGCAGGCGGATGTGCAATCGTTGTCTCAGAACTACCGCCTGTTCAAGGAGCTGCTGCTCGTATGGCTGATCCATCTCTTATTAAAGAAATTAAGAGGGCTGTCTCAATTCCTGTAATTGCAAAAGCCCGTGTCGGCCATTTCGTTGAAGCCCAGATCCTGGAAACTACTGGTGTTGACTACATTGATGAGAGCGAGGTCCTCACCCCTGCAGATGAGGATCATCACATCAATAAGCACAATTTCAGGGTCCCTTTTGTCTGCGGTTGCAATGGGCTTGGTACGATGCTGATGAGAGTGAGGGAAGGAGCTGCATTGATCAGGATTGAAGGGGATTTATCTGGTTCTGGCAACATTGCAGAGACTGTTCGTAATGTGAGATCTGTGATGGGTGATATGAGGGTCCTCACTAACATGGATGATGACGAGGTATTCTCGTTTGCAAAGAAGATCTCTGCTCCTTATGATCTCGTGGCTCAGACAAAGCAACTGGGTAGACTCCCTGTTGTGCACTTTGCCGCTGGTGGCATTGTCACTCCTGCGGATGCCGCATTTATGATGCAGTTGGGATGCGATGGAGTATTTGTAGGTTCTGAAATTTTCAATTCTGCAGATCCTTACAAGCGTACTCGTGCTATTGTTCAGGCTGTGAGGCACTACAGTGATCCCCATGTCTTGGCTGAGGCTAGCTGTGTGTTGGTTGATGCCATGGCTGGACTTAATCTTAGTGAGGACAGGGTTGAACAGTATGAAACCTGAGGTGTTTGCTGATTGCTTTTCCATGGTTATACATCAGTCTTTTTATCTTCCCCAATCCCAGCATTAAACAGGTGAAATTGGACTGTAAGATCATCTGTATTGAGTACAATTTGTCTGTTCTGTATTTCTTTTTCTTATACAAACAGTTGTAAGCTTGAGAGTCTGTCCTGCTCGCAGTTTGATCAACTCATTTGCTACATTCCAAGTCTGAAAGCAAATCATATTGGTTTACTACCTTAGTTGTACAATGTTCTTCAAAGATGAGTAGTGTGGAAATTTGTTATTAACTCAGTGATTATATGAAATGGAGATGGGAAATCATTGAGGTCAGGTGCAATTGAAATGAAGTTGAGAGGGATGAGTCTCTTGTTGAGAGTTTGACCTTCCCATCCCTAGTTCTGCTTTTGCAGTTTTCTTTAATAAATGATATAACTATCACACTTTATTTTTATTTTTTTTAAGAGAGAGAGAGAAATCAAGCAATGGATGTGAACTGCCTCGTTCCTTGGATAATGATTTGGGGGTTCAGCTTTCTTATTGTCAAGGGTTAAAATCCCATTAGAAGATCTCTCATGACTCCCTTCATCTATGGCACTGTGCTGAATCATTATTACCATAAAATTTTACTGGAATAATCTTTATATTTTGTAGTATTATCTCTTCTGAGGCATTGTTTTTGTAATCTGTTCTTTGGGAAAATTTGGAGCACCTCTCTTGTAGTTTGCTGTAATCACACCTACCTTCTAATTTTCCCATTAATTGCATTAACTTCTCTTAATTTTTTAAATAAGGTTCACACAGACCTGTCCATTATGCTTGTCTAGGTCTGTTAGCATTATGAGAGGTTTTTGTTTCTGTTGGGTCTTGGGAGGGACAAAATATATTCAACCTAACCCTTACAGTATGGAGAGGCTGTTACCATAAAATCCTTAGCTACTGGATCACTGTTAGCCGATGGGATATCTGAAAAGGATCCAGGTACATGGAGAGAAGGATCAAGGATTAGGATCCTCTGTAATGAGGGCAAAATGGCAATGAGGATCTTGGTTATTCAAAGTGCATTGGGATGTCATTATTGATCACTCAAAGTGCATCGAGATGTATGTCGATGCACTTTGAGTGGTCAAGATCATCACTACTATTTTGACCTCACTACAAAGAATTTTTTTTTCCAAAGATCGAGCCCACCAGGATCAGGGGATGAGAAGATGATTGAGTTTTGGACATATGACCATTTTATCTGTAATTTAAGGTGTTTCAAACTTTCATTGAATAAATGGTGGGTATATAAAGTTAGACTATAATAACCAAAATTCACCTACAAGGTGTCATTCAAACAAACATGTTTTTTTTTTTTTTTTTTTACCTTCAGCTTAGGATTGTCAAAAGGAAGCGTAATCTGTGGCCATTCATCGATCTAATAACTGCCATAAATTATTGTCTCAGTTCTTACATGTAGAATATAAAAAATAAAAAAAAAGACTGAAATGGATCTTATAGTTTGTTTTGAATCAAACTTCTGGCATTTTTCTTTTTCTTTTTCTTAAAGTTGGGTTTGTTTTGAGATGGTTAAAAAATATGAATTTTTTTTTAAATTGGTTCTCATTATGTGAAAGAAAGACGAAGTTCTTTTTTTATTCTTGTTCTGACATCATTATATTTTACTTCTATAAAATAAACATTGAAATACTTTTACAAATAAAATAATTACACGGAAAATTTTATAGTCAAATTTTACCTCAAAGCAAACAGAATATTAGTATATCTCTAGCAAGATTCGGCTCATCTCCAAAACAATCTACCAGCGGCACTGCATGGAGACATGTGGCCTGACTACCGTCCGGCGGCTGCAGAGGAAGGAAGGATTTTGTTCTTATTATTATTTTTTTTTATTTTTTTATGCTTAACAGAGGAGGGTCACCAGGTTTTGTAAAATTTTTACTGAACTCAGACAAAACTTACCTGATCCGATTCTCTGAACCGAGTCTGACATTGACTTAGCCCATGTGAGTTGTGACTTGTGAGTTGTGACCACTCCTTGGAGAGTAAAACTGTAAAAATTTCAGGGGGTGAAAATTTGACAAACCTGACAGTGACTCAGATGTCACTGACCCCATTAGTTTATTGTTTCTTATAAACATCATACATCAAAGGTGGGGAACATTTCACCCTGGGGGTGGGGGTATTGAACTCTTACCTCCTCAAATGGCTAATCCAGAGAGCTGATAGTTATGTTATCTGATCAGTCCGTCCTCCTTTTTCTCCTGTTGTTTGTTGTTGGGTTATCATTCAGTATCCTACCATTCATGCATGGTTGCAGCCCGTCTGCAGATCACTTTGTATCTCTTTGAATCCTCCTTATTTCTCTCATGAGATTCTTTCTTATCATTAATGAACACGTCTATCCATGAGAGAGAGAGAGAGAGAGAGAGAGAGAGACTCATATTCCCCACTTCTCTGTCAGTTGCAGTCTTGAAGGATGGGCAAGGGAGGAAACAAAACCAAGAAGATTGGTTTGTGAAAGATGAAGTATGCCTTAAAATCCAGATTTAAGAGTAGCCATTTTATTCATTTCAAGAATACAGAGATGTTATTGCACAGTGAATGTCTCTTAGATGGCTGATGCATGAGAATTTGTAAGGACCCCAGACCAGCATGCCTTCAAAATTATGCAGTTTATTTATTAGTCCTCTTATGGCCCCCTTTTGAAAGGCAATGACAAGTGGTTGGACAATACATGAGCTTAAACCTCTTCTACGAGGAGAGAGAGAGAGAGTTTCTATGCAAACCATTGTCTTTCATTGGCCCCCTATCAATGTGGTCCAATGAAAGTGCACAGAGGCATCCAACGGGGGATGGATTTTTTTTATTTCACAGGGTGGGACAGTCATTTCGCCTTTCCTGTGCAGGGCACAAATTAAAGTCCTTCGATTCAAACCGGAAACGATGGACCGGATTCCGATTGCTTATGCCGAAACTGGTGACTTTTAGCCAAATCCGCTCCTCACTCTGATTGCCTTAAACCATTCTTCAGACACTCATATTCCTTGGTGTATGTAATGATTGAAAATGTACTAATTCTGTATTAGGGCAACTCAGGGTAAACAGTTCAATAGCATCCAATGTCTTTTGGGACTTCGAAGCCATTATTTGCAAGGACTGAATAGAGTAGGGCAAGTTTCATCTCATAACCAAACATACTGCACAAACCAGAAAAGCATCAAATTTATTTCCATGGTAGATGCTTGTGGTCCATTCAACTCTTGGGAAACCATTAAATGAACATGATTGTGACTATGTTCTCTTACAAAACCCAAATAGTCTCTTTCCCCGTCTCCCACTGGAGCGAAAACCCAACTCCATGTGAGATTTCTGATCCCACATGAACTAGAAAAAACTGGAACCCATGAGAACCATGATACACTTCAAGATGAGTGGTCCCAAGGGTTAAGAAGAGTTGAACTCTAGCATGATCTGTTTTCTTTTTCTTCCGTCACAGTATCCAATATGACATATCCTTTTCATCCATTCAGAATATGTTCATATTTGATCACCTGTCTATCATAACATGTAGCCATTCCCATATCATATAAAACTTGCATTAGGCAAAGTGTCATGAATTAAGATCAGATCAGCAGAATCGGATTCGAATCAACAAAACCCGGTTTCCTATCCGAATACCGATTCCAACGATTTTTCGCTGACTCCGACGGACTCCAATAGAATCAGAATAGGTTTTGGCAGAGATCGATCCCAATCTTCAAACTGATTACTGAAACCTTGTCCATGGTTGCCCCTCTTAGTTTGGGGGCTTTGTTTATTGACAGCCAGACACTCAAATTGATTACTGAGACCCTTCCGTTATTAGAATGTGGAGACCACTGATCCTCTGCATGTATGTGTACTCTCGACGGGACTCTATTATCTCTATGAAGTGTGGGATACACTGAATATAAACAATGAACTTTGATTCTTGCTGAATGCCAAGGTTCATCATAGACAGACATTATTGTGTACAATCCTATCTACTAGCCTACCTAAGAAGACAAAGTCTGTGCCAAACACTATTAAGAATTACGCACATAAGTCCAAGTAGTGAAACCTTACAGGACACCCCCAAGTGGTGGAAAAACCACAAAAATGGTTTGACATGCAAATTTGATCACTGAATTGAAAAGTAATCTGTTCATTTCTCATTAAAAATTATAAACACGAGGCAGAATCCAAGTTCACTGATCTTTACAAGAAAACAAACCGTACAGAGACCCATGTGTGACTATTTACTTCAAGAAATATATCATATTCACCACTTGCAGAAAAACTCAATGAGGGCTCTTTCAACAGTCTACCACCACAGCTTTAAAACAAACTGCCTAAGAACTAACCTCGACTCTTAGACTGGGTTTAAGCTACCCCACCATCACCACCACCACCACAAACACATTGCTCAGATCATGTTAAAAAAATTATGAAAGGCCCACTCACAATTCCACAGTGAATCATCATTACGTCTTAAAAACTGGAAGAAAAGTTCAAAAATGTTGATACCCACTTGAGTTTCTTAGGGATTACAAACTTGGGGCCATCACCATCTTCAACTGATGGAAAGTGCAGAGGTTCATGATGTCACAATAAGCAATAATTGAACAATGCAAAAACAACCAGAGAAGCTAATAAAGTAGAAGACAAAAGAAAAGGAAAATGAGTCACTTTTATTGCACAAGAGTTTCCATCACGCTCCATCAGTATCAGTATAGACAAAAGGACAAAAAGGAAAAAAAAAAAAAAAAACTGTTAATTTCCAGTAGCCCTTGCACTGGGACTGACTACCTAATTGAAAAACCTAAAACCTACCCTCTTTCCCTTACCTTACCTCTCACAAATGATCTGTTAGACAAAGGGACTTTGGATTTATATTTGCTGAGTAACTCTTTAGCTCTGTTATGTTACAGACCATTAGACTCTACACAAATCATTGAAAAGGCTACTTCCTTCTCTTTACAAAACAAGAATGGAACCACCACCAACTCATTCCCCAGTCCACTTCAAAACCTTCCACAGAAGTTGCAGGAAAAAAGCTCTGAAGGAACACCAACCACTTATGGTTCCACTCTAATCCATTCATATCGTCCAGGGAGAGGCCTATCATTCACTGGATCAAAATTGTACCTGTACAACCAATAAAGAAATTTGCAAAAATTAGGCCAAATGGTATGAAATCAGTGAGAAAAATGAATTAATCAACTATGGTAAGAGAGGACAATGGTTACTTCTCTGTGAACCGTCTCTGCTGCTTTTGCTCTGCACCAGAGAAAAACTCCTCCATCTCACGTGAAGTTGGGATATTTCTCCTCATAGCATTCTGTACTCTCCGATTTGTTGCAGTAGAGTTGGTAGGCCTAGTAGTAGAACCAGGAGTTCCTATTGTGTCTGAATCCCTTATCAAACTGCAAGGCGTAGTTTCCCTTGTGCTCCTGAATACCCAAGCAAAGTCAGAAATAGAAAAACAGAACACGATTAAAGATCTATAGAAGAAGCAAGATTAGAAATGTCAATAGATCCCAATTTCACATAAAAGGCTCTAAAAGAAGTGCAATATCTACTATTTCTGCATCCATCAGCAGCTCAAAACAAAAACTCTGATATGTCACAGTCAATAACACTTAAGCAAATCCAAGAAAGCATATGACGTACTCTCACCCCCCAAGTAGAACTAGAACAAACAAATTTTCATTATGATCAGTCTCCAGAACCAGAAATTCACATGCAACTGTATCAAGGTTTCAGAAACAATTTCTAAAAGCATGCAAGGCTTCCAAGCCCACCAAATAAAAAAAAAAAAAGGGGGGGGTGGGGGTGTTCTTACAAAAGAAACCCGTTTTATTATTTTCTATACGGAACTGTTTTCTGAAGTGTGGAGTCACGGAGAGCCACAAAAGGAACCAAAACATTTCAAAACGAAACCTATTTTCCAGTAAAGTAAAGATAGGTGAAAGGGGGGAGAACTTTCAGCAAACTTAGCCAAGAATCTCTAAATAAAGTGAGTGTCTTTTGAACAGCAGAGGATACAAACAGCTAAAGAAATCACCTTTTCAGGTTGAACACACACCCATCCATCCAACATAACAGCTTTAACGCTCCTTAGTACCACCAATCAGAAAAGAAAAAAAAAAAGAAGGAATAACAGAGAAAGAAACACAAAGAATGAAGATTAGAAACATAAAATCTTCAAATTAGGAAAAAAAAAATCAAAACATGAGAGAAATTCAGAAAAACAAAGAAAATTAAAAAAAAAAAAAGGGACAGATAAATCGAGTATAGGGTCAAGTCTGGAATCACAGAAGTACAATGAAGATTTTAAAGAAGGGCCCCAGGACAAAATAAAGAAGTCCGTCAACTTACTCTTCTTAAACCCTAAGGAATATACAGACAGCACCACACAATAGAGCCAGAGATCGATAAAGAAGAAACTCATTTTCTCTTCTCAATAGAAAATGAAAAACTCAAAAAGAAAAAGAACTATAGACTTCAAATACAGAAATGAAGCAAAACCCACCTCTCCCTCCCCTCGTTCTCCAAAACATTCTCTCCAAATGAAGCCTCTATACCCACATCATTGTTATCGTTGTTATCCTGAGAGACCTCCTCAAGTGCCACTGAGGTTTTCTCTTTTGTCAAAAACTCCTCTTCATTTTTTAAACAACTCACCGAAGCAACAGACCATGAATTCCCTGAATCCGCCACCAACCTGGAACTCGTTCGAGAGTTAGGGTTAGGGTTTACTTTGAGGCCCTCTTTCTCTTTATCACTGGGTGATGGTGGTGGTCTTTGTTGTTTCCTCGATTCATGGTAGTTGGCCGCAAGCAGAGGAGGTTTCTCAAGCCTCCGACTTCGGAGTTGTAAATAAGAAACCCCGGAATCAACCGCCGATGCCGTCGTTGACTTCTGGAGTCTCTGCAAAGCTAGGGTTTTGGCTCTGGTCCGAACCCCCAGAGACGACTGGACAACTTCCATGACTGCAACCTCCCCTGTGATCTTGGCTTTCCTCATATACTTCCCCATACCTTCTTCAGCTTACAAATCTTTCATGGAAGACTCAAAATACAGATAATAAAATAGCCGGAGTTGCAGGCAGAGAGAAGAAGAGAACCCAAGTGGAGAAACAGAGTAAGAGAGATGAAAAAGAAACGCACAGGAGAGAGAGGAGAGGGAGGGAAAGTGAGAGAGAGAGAGAGAGAGATCGTCCGTTTGTTTGTTAGATATCGAATAATTGAACGAAGCCAGAAGGAGGGAAAGGGGAAAGGGCTGTATTTGTACCTGTAGAACAGGAAATGTAGGGTTGGGTACATCGGGGTTTTGGAGGAGTTTCTCTACTTTCAATTTCTCGCGATATTTTCATTATATACCATATATTACTCTTTAAGGGTTTAATATATCTCCTCTTCTTAATTATTTTTTTTGGATTTAAATGAATAAGAAATGTTTTTAGGATTATTTTGAGTAAATGAGTGAATATGAATTAGCATTGAATATGAATTAGCATTAATTACATTTTTTTTTTTTTTGCTAATAACAGAAAGACAGCAATGCACCTTATGGAGGATAGAACTCGTATCATGTTGCAGTATCAATTGGAGGCACGGTAGCCCTCATTTGATTCATAACAATTGACGCTCAACAAATATAGCGGTTTGAAATGGAGGAACGTAATATAGTGTTTTTGATATCGCAACAAATCGAAATGAACCTGATCCTAAATTTAAGAAAAATAGTTAAGAAAAGAGGAGAGGGGAAAAGAAAACTATTAAAATAATTTTAATCATATAAAAAAATGAGGTTTGAAATAAAGGAGTGTAATATAATGTTTTTGATATCACAACAAATCAAGACAAACATGATCCCAAATTTAAGAAAGAGAGTTAGGAAAGAAGAAAGGGAAAATGAAATCATTAAAATAATTTCAATCATATATGAAAATGGATTTTACGATTTAAAACTATACCACATGGAAAACATTAAATAATTTTATTTCCATAAATATAGACCTTTAGTATTAGAGGATTAAAGTAAAAGTTTAATCACTTAAAAAAGTAAAAGTTTAATCAGTTTTAATAGTTCCATATATCGATTTTTTCCATTAATTCGATGAATTTATTAAGAGATTTTTTTTTCTTGCATCTTGTATAATTATTATTTTGAGTAAATGAGTGAATCTAAATTGCAAGTGTCATATATTTGTTTCTTGTGAATAATGAAAAGAAAATGCAATGCACCTTACATAGATATAGATAATGAATTTTTCCATTAACTGGATGGATTTATTATGTTATTGTGAGTCAACGAGTGAATTTAAAATGGGACTATCATACCTTTGTTTCTTGTGAATAATGACCAAAAAAAAAAAAATGCAATGCAGCTTACATAGACATTCAACGGATTTATTATGTTATTGTGAGTAAATGAGTGAATATAAAATGGGAGTATCATACCTTTGTTTCTTGTGAATAAAGAAAGAAAAATGCAATGCACCTTATGTAGGTACATATATCGAATTTTTCCATTAATTCGATAGATTTATTACAAGATTTTTGTTTGCATCTCATTTGATTGTTATTTGAAAAAATTACTCATACCCCCCTTGGACTTTGGTCCAAATATACCTACTACTCTAAAATTGACAACAATTACAATTGTACCCCAAATTATAACAGTGTTAAATAAAAAATCTTAAAGACAATTTTACCTTTATTGCATTTAGAAACAAAATAGGTGAAATGATTTTTTTAACTCTCTATAAATATGAAATGAAGAAATGACGAAAGTATCTACCCAAACCTTCATATAAAAAAACACTCTTGTTATATCATTTTACACTATTATGGTCTTTTTACAATACCCGTAAGGATATTTTTGACCTTAAAAAAATAAAATCGTGCTGACATTAGTAATTAATATAAAAAAAACTAACAGAGTGGACTTCTTTGTAATCATGTTTCGTATTTAGAGATAGTAGATGTAATTGTTGTCAACTTTAAGATAATAAATGTATTTGAACCAAAGTCTAGGGATAGTATGAGTAATTTTCCCTTGTTATTTTAAGTAATTGAGTGAATATAAATTAGTGGTGTCATAATTTTGTTTCTTGTGAACACTGAAAAGAAATGCAACGCATCTTCAGGGAATGCAGATATCAAAATTTTCCATTAATTTGACAAATTAACAAAAAATTATTGTTTCTATAGAATCCCATAACCCAAAACAAGTAAAGGTCACCGCCCACTTAACTAGATTTTTTTTTTGGTAACAGCCCACCTAACTGGATAGTGAGCATAAATATTATGTAGTCTACTTTACGTAGATAAAGATATCAAAATTTTCTTTAATTTGTCAAATTTATTACGGGTTTTGTTTGCATTTCATGTGATTGTTATTTTGAGTAAACGAGTGAATATAAATTGGGCATATCATTTATTTGTTTGTTGTGAATAATGAAAAGAAAATCCATCTCAGCATCTTTTCAAGAGAAGATAAATTGGTCTGGAGTGGCTCAAAGAATGGTAGATTTTTCGATTAGACCTTCCTTTCATTTTATTTCCAACAAACAAGAGGAGGAGGATCTGCAGCTCCCTTCATCATTTTCAAAATCTTAACAATGGAAAATCTTTCCTAAGGAAGTGTGGAGACGTATCTGGTACTGTCAAACTCTTCCTAAAATTCGCTCCTTTCTTTAGAAAGTGTGCAATCAAGGGATTGCTTCTGCTAAAGGTTTGGTGCATTGAAACCTCCATTGGATCCTATCTATAAAAGATGTGGTTATGCTACCAAAACAATTGATCACTTTCTCGTCTTGTGTCCTTTTGCTAGGGCCACCTGGTTTGGATCGTCTCTCACTTACATGGCTCTTGAAAGCGAAGAGTAAAAATTTTTCCCTCCATTCGAAAGAAGAAGCTTCAAAGGCATTCAGTTTGGCTTCTTTTATTTGCTGGTATATCTGGAAAGTTTTCAGTTCAACCAAAGAAATTGGTCACCCCCCCTCCCCCCCGAGGTTGCTAAAAGAGCGAAATCAGCCTGTGATGAGTTCCTTTCAGCAATTTCTTCTTCAAATTTTGTTGGAGATTCCTCTCAGTCTATGCCCTCTAGAGTCATTGCTTGGATTCCCCTTCTGAAGGTTTAATCAAGGTTAATACAGATATTGGTTTCTCCGATTCCTCATCCTGTGGAGGCTTGGGGTTTATTTTTCATGGTCCTTCTGGATAGGTTTTCAAAGCTGTCTCCCGTCCCTCGGTTTTCTCTTTGGCTAAAGAGGGTGAGGACCTTGCCATTCGCCTTATGCTTCTTTCAGCCATTAACAATGGCCTTCAGTCCATTCAAGTTGAAGCCGATTGCAAGGAGATATTAATTGGATTAATGATTTTTGGAGAAGTGCAAATTCAGCCGATCATCGATGATATTAGATATCTGGCTTCTTCCTTCATTTCTTGTATTTTTCCGTTTATTCCAAGGGGAGCTAATAATGTTGCTCACTCCCTTGCCAAGAAAACCACTAACATTTCGGATATGGTGTTGTGGCACATCTCCTCTTCTTGGCTTCAGGAATCTTTTGATGTAGAAGCCTCGGCTTGTATCGATCATTTATTTCAATAAATTTCATCTTTACCAAAAAAAATAAAATAATATATATATATATATATATATATATATATATATATATATATATATATATATATATATATATATATATATATATATATATAATGAAAAGAAAATGCATGCACTTTATATAGATGCAAATATCAATTTTTTTTATTTATTAATTTGATGAATTTATTACGATATTATTGTTTCCATCTCATATAATTGATATTTTGAGTAAATGAGGGTGTCTTATCTTCTTCTTCTTCTTTTTGTACAAACCCACGTGAAATATTTATTCTTCCTCTTGGGGGTAATAATAAGCTTTACAATGGGCATGGTTCCTCTGATATAAAAGAATCCCATAACCCAAGACGAAGAAAGGACATTGCCCACCTAGCTAGATAGTGAGCCTAGACATTTTGAACCCTAGTTTATGTAGATAAAGATATCGATATTCTTATTAATTCATTGGATTTATTATGAGTTTTTTGTTTGCATCTCATGTGATTGTTCTTTTGAGTAAATGAGTGAATACAAATTGGGGTTGTCATATCTTGGTTTCTTGTGAATAAAGAAAAGAAAATGCAATGCACCTTATGTAGATGTTCTTTCCTGTAGAGAGCCTGTGCACATGGCCTTGCCATTGGTGAAGATCTTTTTCAAAGAAAAATACCCTTGGATCCATCCAGTAGACGATGCATGGAAAAGATGGAAACGATTGATCATGTTTTATTTCATAGCCCCTTTGCTCGTGCTACCTAATTTGGTTCATACTTTCATATTTAGTTCCGAAAGATCCATCTTTCTCTATATCTTAATGGCTTCAAAGCTAGGACAAGTTGTTTCAGGATTCTAAACTTGTTGCTCATGATGTCTTGGGTTGTGCTTTCTTCATTTGGTGGGGACTATGGAATGTTAAGAATGACCTCATGTTCAACAATAATTTTTCATCTCCAATGGATGTTGTTGATCAGAAGGTGAAACTTGCTCACAAAGATTTCATTCATGCCACTAAGGTTTGCCACTCATCCTTCAACTCTCAAGCCGGCTCAGATTATCCTTCCCCATCTTGGAGTCCTCCTCCGTTTGGTTTCTTCAAATTAAACTTTGATGCTGCTTTTTTCCAAGATGAAGTTGCAGGTGGGATTAGATACATTTTTCAAGATCATAATGGAGTTCTTATTCGGGCTACATCCAATATCCTCATTTTTAAGTCTGCTAAAATTGGTGAGGCTCTTACAAATAGATCCTCTATCCTTGTAGCTATTGCAGATGGCTTTCTTAATCTTCAAGTGGAGTCGGACTGTAAAGAAGTTATCCTATGCATTACAAACCCAAGCATGCATTGTGATATCAAACTTCTTCCAATCGTTTAGGATATTATCGACTTTACTTCTTCTTATGAGGTTCGTACTTTTTCTTCTGTTCCAATGATGCAAATATTATTGCTCATTCCCTTGCAAGGAAGGTGTTGAATTGAACCAAAAACGCTCGAAGAGACTCGTCTGACTTCTGTTTACGGTCATCAAGTTGACTGCCGTCTTCTTTGGTGTCATTTGAGTCTGAAAGTGTTCGAAAAATCGATCACTAAGTTGTTTGAAGTTTTGATTGAGTGGATAGGAAAACTATTAAATCAAAATCATCTAGGGCCCTTCAAAGTGGAAGGGAAGGCTATGCAAAGTATTGCATGTGAGTATAGCCATGTAACAACATTATTGAAGAGAAGTTACCCAGGTGAAGTTGCGGGTCAATGGTCCTTTTGTAATGATCAATTAAGCATGATGTAATGTTTTGGAAGAGGGTTCGCATGATTTTTAGTGACTGTTGTCGATGGAATCTGTCCAGCTTCTCAGATCAAGCCACGTAACTGAAATACAAACACAGTAAGTAAGTGGGCGGGATATATCCCGGGGCCACTCCGATGCCAAAGTTAGAGAATTCCAAAGACAAGTAGAATGGAGCTCTTAGTGATACACTAGAACTCCTTAGAAATGGGGTTCCCTGAGATACAGGAGTTTCAAAAGACTTTTCTCCTTCCCAGTGAAAAAGATGAACAGTAGGTAAGCAGGGATATTTTTGAAGGAAATTTAGCAGAGTAATAATACCTCAGGATAGATGTTTTCGGAGTGACCTCCAAGATTGAATCTCTCTTTCTCTTCATCATTTCTTCTATATTTATAAAACGATTGTGAAACTTCTTGGACAAGCTTTTTTCCACCTACCACCATCTCCATCATGTCAGAGAAGGAAGATTAGGACTAGGCAGCTAAGACCCCTTAGAGTGGCGCGTATAGGTCTTGTCTATCTTTTTTGACCCTTGTTCGACCCCCTGTTCGACCCCTGTTCGACCCCTATTCGACCCCCTTATGTCCACGTCAGCTACTTTCTTTGTCAGCTATGACCGTCATTTCCCACTTATCGAGTAAAAATCTTGCTTTTTGTTGATTCGGTCCATGATATGGTAACATGGCTAGTCAAGTCAGCATACCTTGCATTTATGGTTGTTGTCAGTATTTATGAGCATTAATGACGAATCATTAATTGCCCAACTACCCCTATCAATCTGTCACATCATGTCTGGATCAGCATGGGGGGGGGGGGTCGAACACGAGTTCAATCATCTCTTTCTTCTCATACCTTGTGCCTTAGATGTACGCCATGTGTAATATCTTGCATACGTCCTACTGACCCGCGTTATCAATGGTCTGATTTAATACAAACTTATTTGCCCCCAACAAAACCCCTTTGCCTCTTCCGGGTCTTTTTGACTCGAAGAGACAATCCCTTTGGGGAAAATATACTTTCCTCGTATATGCGCGTGCTTCATTATGAACCTTTTGACTGCTTCTTTTTTTTTTTTTTTTTTTTTTTTTTTTCGAGGCTTCAAAGCCTTTTCGAGGCCTTGAAACCTGCTTTTTTTTTTTTTTTTTTTCTTTTCGAGGCTTCAAAGCCCTTTCGAGGCCGTGAAGCCTGTTTTTCTTTTTCCTTTTCGAGGCTCCAAAGCCCTTTCGAGGCCGTGAAGCCTGATTTTCTTTTTCCTTTTCGAGGCTTCAACCCTTTCGAGGCCTTGAAGCCTGTTTTTCTTTTTTCTTTTTTTTTTCTTTTCGAGGCTTCAAAGCCCTTTCGAGGCCTTGAAACCCTTGAAACCCTTTTTTTTTTTTTTTTTTGAGACCCGGAGGCCTTTTTCTTTTCGAGACCCGGAGACCTTTTTTCTTTTCGAGACCCGGAGACCTTTTTTTCTTTTCGAGACCCGGAGGCCTTTTTTCTTTTCGAGACCCGGAGGTCTTTTTTTCTTTTCGAGACCCGGAGGCCTTTTTTTCTTTTCGAGACATGGAGGCCTTTTTTTTTTTTTTTTTTTTTGAGACTCCAAAGTCCTTTCGAGACCTTGAAATCTGTTTTTCTTTTTCCCTTGATTTCGACACATTTTCAAAATGATACTATTATTGAATAAGCCGGAGAGGTACCTTACACGTAGTATCTTCTAAGGTTTTTGGAATGCTAAGTGCGCGATAAGGTAGATCCCTCCATCGTTTCCAGATGATACGTGTAAGCACCCCATTTTTGCGGTTGGTGGAATTTAACAAAAGACATGTTAATGCTGGCCAAGGGAATGCATTAAGCATGAAGGGATCTTTGAGAGGCTAGGTGTCAACATGAGATATTAAGAAAAGAGAAAAATTTGCATGTGTTTGTTTTGGCAAGTAGGTGGTGTCACATTTACCTAATGTATTGGATAGGTTGGAGGTGATAAACGAAGAAGCAAATAACATATCATGCTAGCCACGATTTGATTTGAAAGATCGTAGTGCTAACCATGGAACAATGAGATAGTAAGGGAAAGCATGAGGTGAGAATGAATTAAGGAAAGATTGCATGGGCACTAGGTATCTCCGAGAGAGTAAAAGAAGAAAGAAAGAAAAAAAAAACAAAAAATGGAGAGATGAGCTAGGTGTCTTTTTTTGTAAAGAAAATATAATAGAGAAGCAAGAGGTGGTAGGTTGATTTAACCAAAAAAAAAAAAAAAAAGTTTAGTTGATTGTCATGGTTTTAAATCAAGAAAAAAAATTGAGAAAAATCTAAAGAGGGAAACTAAGGTATGACTAAGTATCAAGAGGCCCAACAAGGAAAGGAATCGATTTCTCTAAGGAAAAGATTTGGATTGTGAATTAGGAGATGCAGATCCTAGAATAAAATTAGGGGGAGGAAATCATCTAATCTAATGTCGGTTTTGGATAGAAAAAGAAATAAAATAAAAAAAAGGGAAATAACAAAAGAAGAATGAGAGAAAAAAAAGAAAAGGAAAGAAAGAAAAGAGAAGAAAAAGAAAGAAAAAAAAAGGGAAAGAAAGATAAATAAAAGAAAAAAGGAAAAAAAATAATAAAAAGAGGATCTCCTTCATGTTTTCTAGAATGAGAAAGAGAAGAAGAGAAGAAAAGGAAAGAAAGAGAAGAAGAAAAGAAAAGGAAAGAAAGAAAAGAAGAAGAAAAGGAAAGAAGAAAAGGAAAAAGAAAGAAAAGAGAAGAAAAGGAAAGAAAGAGAAAAAGAGAAGAAAAGGAAAGAAAGAGAAGAAAAGAAGAAAAGGAAAGAAAGAAAAAAGAAGAAGAAGGAAAGAAAGAGAAGAAAAAGGAAAGAAAGAAAGAAAAAATAATAATAAGAAGAGGGGGGAGATCCGAAAGAAGGGAAGGAGAGAGAGAGCACGGGAGAATGAAGAAGAGCTGAAATCGAAAAAAAAGAAAGAACAGAAGAGGAAGAAGAAGAAGAAGAAGAAGAAGATCAAGAAAAGGAGAAATCAGAAAAAATAGGTAAACTCTGCTTTATTGTTTTCTTTATTTGAAATTTTATGTGCCAAAATTGACCCAAATGTGTTGAAATTTTATGTGGATAAAATTGATTCAAACATGTAGGAATTTCATGTGATCAAAATTGATCTGAAAATGCTTAGAATTTTATGAAATTTGATCTCATTGGTTTGAAATTTAAGGTGATTAAATATGGACCATTGATATGGATTTTGGATGATTAAAATTATGGTCATCTTATCTGGATCTGATCTTGAGAATTTGATGTGATTAATTGGATCAATTACATGTAGGAATTTTATGTGATCAAAATTGATCTAAAAATGCTTAGAATTTTATGAAATTTGATCCCATTGGTTTGAAATCTAAGGTGATTAAATATGGACCATTGATATGGATTTTGGATGATTAAAATTATGGTCATCTTATCTGGATCTGATCTTGGGAGTTTGATGTGATTAATTGGATCAATTACATGTAAGAATTTAATGTGATCAAAATTGATCTAAAAATGTTTAGAATCTTATGAAATTGATCCATTTGATTTGAAATTTAAGGTGATTAAATATGGACCATTGATATGGATTTTAGATGATTAAATTATGGCCATCTTATCTGGATCTGATCTTGAGAATTTGATGTGATTAATTGGATCAATTACATGTAGGAATTTCATATGATCAAAATTGATCTGAAAATGCTTAGAATTTTATGAAATTGATCACATTGGTTTGAAATTTAAGGTGATTAAATATGGACCATTGATATGGATTTTGGATGATTAAATTATGGTCATCTGATCTGGATCTGATCTTGAGAATTTGAGATTAATTGGATCAATTACATGTAGGAATTTCATGTGATCAAAATTGATCTGAAATGCTTAGAATTTTATGAAATTGATCCCATTGGTTTGAAATTTAAGGTGATTAAATATAGATCATTGATATGGATTTTGGATGATTAAATTATGACCATCTTATCTGGATTTGATCTTGGGAGTTTGATGTGATTAATTGTGACCATTGATTTGAAATTTTTTAATGCAAATTTGTATATGACCATTTGATGTTAAGTTATTTTCACATGATTTAATTATGATCTTTGATCTTGAGCCATTGATTGATAAATTTGATCCACTAGATGATCAATTGATTTCTGATTATGTGATGACATTAAATCTGAACCATTGGATTCCATGTTGATATGTCCACCATCTTGATGCTAGCATGATTCTTGCTGTTTTGGAATGCTACACATGCTTATTGCCATATTTGTCTGTCACATGCTTACTGTCATATTTAGATGATTACTGCCATGGTTGGATGCTTACTGCTATGTTTGGATTACTACCACTGCTATAGTTGGAATATTTTCATTCATCATATTCGTCTTGGAAAGAGATAAATTGAAAAAACAGCAATTAGGGTAGAAAACCCTAAAATGAAAAGAATATAACAATTAAGGTAAGAAAACCCTAAAAATGGAAAGAAAATAGCAATTAGGGTAGAAAACCCTAAAATGATAGAAAAATATCAATTAGGGTAGAAAACCCTAAAAATGAAAAGAAAATAGCAATTATGGTAGAAAATCTTAAAAATGAAAAGAAAATAACAATTAGGGTAGAAAACCCTAAAATAGAAAAAAAATAACAATTGGGGTGGAAAACCCTAAAAATAGTCATATTAGGTCTTGCCTTGCTTAGAATTAGCATATTAGATCTTATCATATAGGCTCTTGCCTTATTTGCAGTGCATGCCATATTAAGAAAATTTTCAAATCTTGCTATATGTGTATTTCTTGCCATAAATGTGTTATATGCCATATTTAGATGAATAATTTAATTTTGGCAATAATTTAATTTATGCAACATCTTAGTCGAACTGCCATATCTATACACCTAGCAAACATATTAGGTGTGGGGACGTGCATTTAGGCACCCACATTCTTGGGAAGGGCATAATGAGAATTATAAAAAACATAATAAAGAAAGAAAAATGCTTTGCCAAACCTTTCAAAATTAAAATTCATGATGAAAAGGGTAATTTAGGATGATTTTGTCCCTCGGTAAATCCTAAACCTAGAACAGGTTCTAAACCCTAAACCTAGAATAGGTTCTCATTTTTTAACCTAGAACAGGTTATCACTCCCGAACTACGCGGATTCTGATTCCTAGGACAAACCCTAGGATACGTAGGCTATTTGGGAGAAATCCAAATTCGGATCCACATCTTAGTCCACTTGGACTATCCATAGATCCACTAGGATATTTATCCAAACCTTAGTCCACTCGGACTATCCATAGATTCACTAGGATATCCCCCATATTTTAACCCAAATAGGTTTATCCACACTTTTAGTCCACTTGGACTATCCATAGATCCACTAGGATATTATCCACATTCCAATCCAAATAGGGTTATCCTTAGATCCACTAGAACTATCTATCAGTCCACTTGGACTATCCAGATCCTAACCCATAGGGTTTTCTCAATCTTTCAAGCATAAATTTCAACTTGAACAAAGAACTTAATCACGCACAAGCATAAATCACATCCATAAACTTTAATCACACCTGAACTGCGATGGTAAACCTGATTTTCGGAATAATTCCGTGATACATAGGCAATCTGATGGATACAGATTCGGTTCAATGATATCAAACCCCTTGGTTTGGTTTGACTTAGCAAATAGAGTCTAGCATAGGAAAGGTATAGGAGACCGATTTCGATCAGGCGGTTTGGGTGCCTAACCCCTTCCCATAATCGTAACCTGACACTTACCCAATCTCTGATAGACCAGAATTCTAATCTAAGGGTCATGAGTCAATCGAAGTCTTACCTTAGGGTGAGATTTCACATTTCCAAGGTTCTGGACCTAAATCTAGGTGGCGACTTCTAAAGATTTTCATCTTTGTCCTCACAATACGACCCAAGCCTTGTAACTTTTACCACCCGATACGGTCCTTCCCAGTTTGGGGTCAACTTCCCCTGCTAAGTAGGGATAGTAACAGATGTTGCTCGTAGGAATAAGTCATCCACCTGAAACGTATTCTTCTTCACCCTGGAGTTGTAGTATCTTGCTGTTTTTTGTTGGTAGGCTGCCATCCGCAACCGCGCGGTCTCACGAACATCCTCTATTAAATCCAGGTCCATCAACATGATATCTTTATTAGTTTCTTCCTGGAATTTCAGCACCCTGTAACTTTTTTCTACCACTTCGACAGGAATGACAGCTTCCGAACCGAAGGCTAATTTGAAAGGAGTAGCTCCCGTGGTAGTCCGTTGTGTAGTGCAATATGACCAAACCACACTAGGCAATTTCTGCGCCCACTTCTCCCTCTGTTCTTCTACTCGTCTGGCTAACCCGTGTAGCAGGGGGCGATTAGTAACTTCTGTCTGCCTGTTTGCTTCTGGATGTGCCACCGAGGCAAAACGATGCCCAATATTATGATCCTGGCAAAACCCTCGAAATACTCGACTCGAGAACTGCGGACCATTATCAGTAATCAGCACCTGCAGGATCCCATATCTATACAGAACTCCCAATCTGAAAAACTCCTTTGCGTTATGTGCCGTACGCTTCGCCATTTCCTTTACTTCAATCCATTTGGTAAAGTAGTCGATTGCCACCAAAATATACTGCAACTGTCCTTTAGCTTTCGAAAACGGCCCCAGTATGGGCTTCACAACTTTTGGCATACCTTTCGCAATCATTCATCATATGGGGCCAATGATATCCCATTCTAATGATTTTGAAACACATGGCTCGCCCACACTGGTGAGCCCCACAAATCCCCTCATGTACTTCCGCCATAACATATTCTGCTTTCGAGGGCGAGTGTCACACCCCAATTTCGGATGAACCAGAAGTGTGAGTGAACTGGCTCTAAGCCACGGCTCACACCAAGATCTCAATAGACCATGTCAACCAATCATTCCCAAGCAATCTAACATAATCAGAGAATAATACATAGCAGCGGAAATAAATAAATGAGCCGAGATCTAAAATTATAATTTAAAATAAATATCCAACTTATTCCATCATCCTTCAAAAATTTAAATATAATTATTACAATACTTTAACAGAAAATAACCAAGTCACTGGGAGAAAACACAAAACGAGCACTCGCATGACGCATCTTGCTCGTCCTCCACTGCCTGCGTATCAATGGCAGCTATAGTACCGTATGCTGGAGCAGCCACGAAGTCATCAACGGTGTACCCTGCATCCAAATCTGAAAAAAGAATATATATATATCCCAGGTGAGCTCACAACATAGCTCACTAAGTACAATACCAATGCAACAGTACAATATGCATGAGATAACATTACAATTTGGGCCAGGTATAACTTGCAAATATGCTATGGTAAGGTTTGGCGGCCACCGCACCTCCATTCACGAGAGTGTGAGCGCACCCAACAGTCAGGCACCTACCACACTACTACTGTTGCCCCACATCACTCACTCCGGTATGGAGATAGGGCTCGAGTCTGGTAGGCAGGAAGAACCACAATCCCACGTCCTCCCCCTGATACCCCACACCGTACCAGTACCTAAACCCCTACTGGCAAGGGCTTGCAAGTGGGTTCCATTTCTAACCAGTCCTAAATGTCATTACAGTACTAATGGCCTTACTCCAGCACAGCTCCCTACGACATAGAGATAGGGCTCGAGTCTGGCGGGCAGGAAGAACCACAATCCCACATCCTCCCCTTGATACCCTATTCGCACCAAGTCTGCTAAAGTAAAGGCCATATGACCCTACCCCAGTACAACTCCCTACGACATAGGGATAGGGCTCAAGTCTGGTGGGCAGAAAAAACCACAATCCCACGTCCTCCCCCTGATACCCTATTCGCACTGAGTTTGCTAAGGTAGAAGGCGATACGAGAAAAGTGTTAGATGTGGATATATCCAGGGTACATCCCCTTCACATTCCACACACTAACTAAAACATACACATGCCTAACATCTAACAATCCTAGCATATGAAATGCATGAATAGATAGTAATGACAGAAATAACTACATGGCATGTGAGATGCACAGACAACAAGCATTATATCCAGATACAGAATAAACCACAAAAGCTTACTGTTAATTAGTTATTTAGGTTTAGGGTCTTGTTCCTTACCTGACGCATGATAATGATCCCGTTCTGCGTCAGAGAGCTTACTCACGTTGTCTACAGGTCCTACATAATCACATCTTTAAGTTAGAATCATTTATTAAAGTTTCAAAGTTCAGAACCAGGTTTGGCCAAGCAAACCAGTCTCGGGAGACATACCGGTCGCAGGTACCGGTTGCAGTATTGTGGAACCGGTATGTGCGACCGGTATATACCAGTTGCACTTACCGGTCTCACTCAGATCTCACTGAGTGACACCGGTATGTGCCTGCGGTATATACCGCAGGCCCATACCGCTGGACCTATAGTCCAACCGGTATACCCCGCGGTTTGGATCCGAGAACGAGATCTCGGATCTCCCCTCCTTGTCGACCAATGGTTAGGTCTCTAGGGTTTCTCCTATCCCTTACTAAGGTCCAAGCCTTCTAATGGCCTTCGGATTTTGGCTAGAACGCCATATCAAACTTAGGTTAGATCCGACTGAGGAAAACAAACGGAAACTATAGTCTTTTTGGATCGCTACGCCGCTTCGCGGCTCTGATCCGACATCCTAAAATTACTAAGAGGATAGAGCATTTACCGGCAGAATCTTTCGGTTGGCGGCGTGCTCTTCCTTCCTAGGCGGCTACTACCTCCTTGCTCCTTCTCAGTTCTTCTCCAGACGGCTAGGGTTTTTGAGAAGGAGCAATGGAGTGTCTCCTTCTCTATTAATAGAGGGAGGCCGTCCATGGAAAGCTTTTCCCTCAGTTGGAAACTTTCCAAGTTTCCATTCTGAGAGAAAGGCTCACTGGAGTCTGTCTCCAGCCGAAATCAGGCATACCGGTCGCACATACCGGTCTGAGTGCCTCAGACTCACTCAAACCGGTATAGTCCAACCGGTATACCCATACCGGTGGCACATACCGGTTGCACTATACTGCAACCGGTATAGTGAGACCGGTATGAGATTTTAGGCATTTTTACAGTTTTTCTTACCTGAAATTTGAGTGGCTCATCACCCGGCTTCGCCCTCCGATCCGGTTATAATTAGGACACCTGTCATCATATAAAACCATGGTTTAGACCCGGTTTTAGAACACGGTTCTTACATTGAGATACAACGAAGTAATGGAAAAGTATGGGATTTTTTGTACAGTACCTCATCCTGAATGACATACGACCCCGCCTGGGTTTGGATGCACCGAGCCTCCTTTTTATCTTCCGGTAAGACATTTTCCCGCAGGTAAGTGAGCAATGGATCCATCCAGCATGGCTCTACATCGACCAGCAGAACTTCTCCCATAGGGTCGATACTAGGGTCCGACAGATGTTCAATATATACAGGTACGTCAAAACTACTCAAATCACCTGACCTGAGGTGAGATAGTGCGTCGGCCTCCGTATTCTGATCGCGCGGTACACTAGTCATTACAAACTTCTCCAAAGGTTCGATGAGTTGCTTCACGAGGGCCAGGTATCTAGCCAAGCGACTCTGTCGAGCCTCATAATCACCAGTGACTTGCCTGGCGACTACCTGTGAATCGCCATATACTTGCAACCGAGTGACCTTTAATTTCCTTGTGAGTTTAAGTCCAGCAACGAGGGCTTCATATTCCGCCACATTGTTGGTGGTGGAGAACCCGAAATGCACTGATGTGAGTACCTTGAATCCTTCGGGGCTAATGAGTACAATGCCAGCTCCCGCATCTTCTTGATTAGAGGCTCCGTCTATATACATGACCCAGGAAGGTTCTTCTGGGCCAAGAAAAATTTTAACCTTTGCTTCTTTGAGGGCCCGTTCCGGATTTGCTCCTTCTTCTTCACCTCCTGGCAGGGTCCTTTCGATCAAGAAATCAGTCAATGCTTGTGCCTTAATAGTCGTCCGTGGCTGAAACTTGATATCAAATTCCCCCAGCTCGACTGCCCAATTGGTCATTCGTCCTGACACATCTGCTCTAGCCAAAAATTTATTTATGGGTCGATCTGTCAGCTCGATGATGGAATGGGATTGGAAGTAAGGTCGTAGCTTACGAGCAAAAACTACCACCGCCAATGCCAACTTCTCGATGGACTGATACCTAGTTTCCACGTCCAACAAAACATTACTAACGTAATAAACCGGATGTTGGACCCGGTCCACTTCTTTAACTAAAACCCCACTGACGGCACAGGGTGAGACCGCTAGGTAAAGTAGCAGCGTATCTCCAGTCTCAGGTTTAATTAGCAAAAGGGGAGAGGAAAGGTACCGCTTGAGTCCTTGGAATGCCTCCTCGCACTCAACTGTCCATTCGAATGGTTTCGACCCCTTCAAAGTTTTGAAGAATGGAAACATCTATCCGCAGATCGTGACAAAAATCGCCCTAGGGCTGTGAGTCGACCCGTGAGCACTTGAACTTGTTTGGGCGTCGTTGGAGCTTTCATACCCTGGATGGCCTCGATCTTGCTGGGATTCACCTCGATCCCTCTCTGGGAAACCATGAAGCCTAAGAAATTTCTGGACTGCACGCCAAAAGCACATTTTGCCGGGTTAAGTTGCATGGAATTTTGCCTTATCACCTTGAAAACCTCCTGTAGGTTTGTCAAGTGATCCACTGCCTTTACTGTTTTGACCAGGAAGTCGTCCACATATACCTCCATGGTTTTTCCAATTTTCTTCTCAAAGACCTTAGTGACAAGTCTTTGATATGTTGCCCCCGCATTTTTTAGTCCGAAGGGCATTACATTGTAACAATAAGTGCCTTTGTTAGTAATGAAGGCAGTATTCTCTTCGTCTTCCTTGGCCATTTTTATTTGATTGTATCCTGAATAAACATCCAGAAAAGATAAAAGCTCATGTCCTGCAGTTGCATCGATGAGTTGGTCTATCCGAGGCAAGGGGTAGGAATCTTTTGGGCATGCTTTATTAAGGTCTGTAAAATCAGTACATAGTCTCCACCGCCCATCTGCTTTAGGTACTAACACAACATTGGCCAACCAATCGGGATAGTATACTTCCCTGTTGAATTCGACTTTTAGCAGCTTTTCAACCTCCTGATCGATGATTTTTTGCTTTTCTACTGACACAGCTCTTTTCTTCTGTCGCACAGGACGCTGGTGAGGATCTATCTGGAGATGGTGTTCTATGGTAGTCCACGGAATCCTTGGCATATCCTCCGGTGTCCAAGCGAAGACATCCAAATTTGCTCTCAAGAATTCAATGAGTTCTTGCCTTTGCTTATCTGGAATAGCAGATCCCACCAGAAAGGTTTTTTCAGGCTTCTCTTCCTTGAAGGGTACCGCAATAAGATCTTCGACAGGGGTAGTCCGCTCAGTAGGAAAGTCATCATGTTACTCGTCCAATTGTATCACTTGTACAGGTTGATCTTCATCCAGGGCAGCCAGTGATGCCGCGTGACACTTCTTTGAACCGACCGGTCCGCTTTGCAACTCCCCACCCCCCACCGGTTGGAAACTTCATCAACAAGTAATATGTTGATGCATGTGCTCGTGAGCTTATTTAGGCCAGTCCTTCCAAGGATACCGTTATGACTCGACCGTGTGTCGACCACCATATACTTCATGATAATACTTACTCTGGTTGGATAAGTTCCCAACCAAGTATCAATCTGGATAGCTCCTTTCACCTGTACTCCTTCCCCGTTGAACCCCAAAAGAGGGTACCGAATGGGTCGTAATTGCTCATCTTTGTAGCCCAGCCTCCGATAAGTGTCATAGTATAGGATCTCACATGCACTTCCCGTGTCCATAGAATTCGACTCACTTCCCATTCTTCTCCTATGGCCATTTTGATAACCAAGGGGTCCTCGTGGGGAGTAACTACATCAATTAAATCATCATCTCCGAAGTAAATGTACCCATCGTACCTGAATTTTTTGGAAGATGATTCCCCCAGATCCTCTGCTCCTCGAGGTTGTTTTCCTTTGACTATTCCTCCCTCCACTGGTTCGATGACAACTGGGAGCACTTCCCGCCGCATATGCTCCGGCCATACAGTCACCGTCATACACTCGGGCTGACTGAGGGTGACATATTCATCATCTTTCAACCCCAAATCTTGTTTCGGACCTGCCCGTCCCATTGTCTTACGCGGGGGACTCTTTTCTCGAACTGTTCGGACCCTTCAGTGGTGGTCTACTCCTCCATTCATGTAATCCTTCAATGCTCAAGTCGATTTGGCCCATGAATCCTCTAGGAGGGGATCTGGATGGCGGTGGAGGGACACGATCGACTCTTTCCTGTCTATTCTCTGGTGCTCTGGCCGGAGGTGGGGGGAGGATCACGGCGGGATCTTGTTGTGTCATGCCGGCCCTTGGGCCCACAAATTCTGTCCACCTTCCGTGTTGGATAAGGTCTTCCACCAGGCTTTTAAGATGACGACATGAGTTGGTGTCATGGCCATGATCCCGATGGTGCGCACAATATAGCCGACGGTTCCGCTCCTCTGGTCGAGCAATCATGGGAGGCGGGGGAACCAGTAAGGTGTCCCCCTTCTTAATATTCAGTATTTCTGTCATGGTCCGATTGAGGGGTGTGAATTCTTGGGGGGCGAATGGGATACAACTCCTTTTTAGCTTTTTTGTTGGTTTCTCCCTCTTTCGGAACTTTCTCCGAGGCTTCATTTTTCTTTTTCTCCACCAGTGTAGAGGTGACACCGGGCAGTGCCGCCAACTCCGCCACGCTCCGGGCCCCGAAGCATATTGATCGCAGCCGACTAAAAATCTCCGCATGGGTCCGAGGACGCTTTTGTTGAGAGAAAAGATCAACTGGGGATCTCTGCATGCTTTTGACAGGGTTGAAACGACCACATCTGGTTGTAAGTCTTTGATCTCTCCCACTACTCCAAGAAAACGAGTAATAAACTGTCGTAACGACTCCTTTTTCCCCTGCTGGATCGTCATCAAATGGGACATGTTTTTCTTCTATACTCGACTCCCCTGAAAGTGGGAGAGGAATAAGCTGCTAAGTTCTTTGAAGGTACTTACTGACTTCGGAGGGAGATTGTTAAACCATGTTCTCCCAGCTTCTCGCAAGGTAGACGGGAAAGCTCGCAAAGATAAGGCGTCATGATAGCCATAGATGATCATTCCAACTTTGAAGTTAACCAGGTGCCTTTCTGGATCCGTCTTGCCATCATACCATCCCACATTTGGGACAATAAAATTGGTGGGCAGAGGACGGTTCATAACTTCCTCTGCCAAGGCTGTGTTCGTGGCATACTCCTGCAAAGCAGTCGAGTCGACCCCTTTCTCCACTTGTTGCACACGGTTGGTGAGTTCTTTGACAAGGCGTTTTAACCTCTCAGTATTTTCGTTCCCGGCATGGGAGCTATTCGTAGTTGGTACTGCAGCAGCTGGTACTACTAGTGATGGCGCAACAACCGAGGGCGCAACTGTCCTCTGTTCAGCTTGAGGGACATTTCTTCTAGCCTGCACCTCGTCCCGAATGCGTCGGGCTTCTTCGATGCGGGCTTGAGTTTCCTCCTGGAGTCTCATAGCTTCCTCATTTCTTGTATGGAGATCCGCACGAGCCCGTCGGGCAGCATCTACTCGTGCTTGTGCATCTTCCCGGGCTTGCCTAGCCTCATCGACCCTCCTTTGGGCCTCTCGAGCTACCTCTGATTCGGTGGGTGCTCCCCTGCCAGCCCATCTGGTACCTTGGTTAGACCTCCTTTGTCGAGAAGCTATTGAACGGTGGGACACGCCCAAAGACTCCTGACTACTTTCTATAATTTCAGTAGGGTCAACTCCGGGGACAGACTGGGACAGAGGATCTCCCCACTGTCTGCTTCGACCCCGCCGTACATACGAGTCCACCGACGGGCTCTCACCTCGCAGTCCGGAGGATACGACATGTGGTATAGATCGACTGGATTGTCGTGATCTGGAAGGAACTTCCGGCACATCCACCGGGGGTACAGAGGTTGTTGGTATTCCTGTCGATCGTCGTTGTAACAACTCAGTCACAGCTGCCAGCTGCTAAGCTAACACATCGAACTGTTCTCTAGAAACATACTAGGCCGGATCCAGGTTAGATCCACCAGCTCCTTCATTAGCTGGTTCCCCCTAACACCTATCTTGAGGATCTGGCACCGCATCAGTTTTCCCTATGTTTCTAGCCATATGTGCTTCAGTCCTTCTGGCCTGAGTTTCCCGCAAGTTGTAAGAGCTTTCAGTCCTTCCCACCGGTGCCATGATTATGAGTTGGAAACCTTGTTTAGGATAGATGAGAATGAGAATGGAAAATAGTGACAATAAAGGAAGATTCAAACTAATGAAACACGCCAGACCCCACGGTGGGCGCCAAACTGTTGTCGATGGAATCCGTCCAGCTTCTCAGATCAAGCCACATAACTGAAATACAAACATAGTAAGTAAGTGGGCGGGATATACCCTGGGGCCACTCCGATGCCAAAGTTAGAATTCCAAAGACAAGTAGAATGGAGCTCTTAGTGATACACTAGAACTCCTTAGAAATGGGGTTCCCTGAGATACAGGAGTTTCAAAAGACTTTTCTCCTTCCTAGTGAAAAAGATGAACAATAGGTAAGCAGGGATATTTTTGAAGGAAATTTAGCAGAGTAATAATACCTCAGGATAGATGTTTTCAGAGTGACCTCCAAGATTGAATCTCTATTTCTCTTCATCATTTCTTCTGTATTTATAGAACGATTGTGAAACTTCTTGGACAAACTTTTTTCCACCTACCACCATCTCCATCATGTCAGAGAAGGAAGATTAGGACTAGGCAGCTAAGACCCCTTAAAGTGGTGCGTATAGGTCTTGTCTATCTTTTTTGACCCCTGTTCGACCCCCTGTTCGACCCCCTGTTCGACCCCTGTTCGACCCCCTATTCGACCCCCTTATGTCCACGTCAGCTACTTTCTTTGTCAGCTATGACCGTCATTTCCCACTTATCGAGTAAAAATATTGCTTTTTGTTGATTCGGTTCATGATATGGTAACATGGCTAGTCAAGTCAACATACCTTGCATTTATGGTTGTTGTCAGTATTTATGAGCATTAATGACGAACCATTAATTGCCCAACTACCTCTATCAATCTGTCACATCATGTCTGGATCAGCATGGGGGGGGGGGTCAAACACGAGTTCAGTCATCTCTTTCTTCTCATACCTTGTGCTTTAGATATACGCCATGTGTAATATCTTGCATACGTCCTACTGACCCGTTATCAATGGTTTGATTTAACACAAACTTATTTTCCCCCAACAGTGACAATGCCATAACGACCTGTTTGATGCGGGTGGAATTGGTGGATGAGTTCTCCTGGTGTTGCTCATGGTGCTGAAGTCGTCGCTGCAATAGCAGTGGCAACGGTGGCTGTATTTGTTGCTGTTGCAATTAAAGCAGCCAACTCGACAACAACTCTTTCGGCTATCAGTTTATTTGTAGCGGCACACTCGGCCTCAAGTCTGTCAACGACCGCTCTCTCTGCTCTAGCTGCGTCAAGTCGTGCTTGAACGCTTGCATGTATGGAGGGTGCTTCATGAGAACACTGAGGAACTCATCCTCCAAGATGATCATGGGCCGATACACCAATCCAATCATGTGCTGACACTCGTTGTGAATGTGAGTGCCTAGTAGAACTGTTGGTGGAAGAGGTTATGCTCCCACATATTGTTGGTGAATCGGGGGAATTACTAATGGAGGAACTAGTGTTGTCCTTCTATGCTGATGTTGGCTGGGATGAGATCGTCCAGAATGATTTGATACTCAAGGTCGGCTAGGGCCACTGACTTCGAGACGTAAATGAACATGTCAAGATGTTTGTACTTGGTTATCTCGACGTGCACCTGCAAGCATTACAAGCTGTGAAATCTCTACCAATTGTACAGCCATCAGACATAGTTGCTCTTGCATGGAAAATTGCTTTTGGAATTAAGGGATTTGTAGGATTTGGGGGTGGTACAAATGTAGACAAGGCAATGGTTCAGTCCTTGGAGAAAATTGAACTTCACCGTTGCTAGCTTCTTGTTTAGTGATATTTTCTTCAATCCGGGAAGGATTCCCGTTGGTATTAGCAATGTTTCCATGAGTGACATTGTAGGTATTAACCAATTTACTAATAGAAAGTAAGATGTAGGAGGAAGATGTGAAAAAATTGGTTTAAAATTGATTTAGAAGATGACTCAAACAGGCCCCACGGTGGACGCCAAACTGTTGCTGTTGAAAATTGGTCTAACCGACTTGTAGACGTTGAATCCAACTTCACACGTTATAGCCAAGTTCAAACGTTCTAGATGAGTTCAAAGTCAAGTCTTGAGAAAGACAAGGAAAATCACAGAGGGGTGGATTGGGTAATCCGGTGGTCACTTCGATGATTAAGTCAATTCACAAAACAAGTTGTACGAAGTAATGTAAGAACATATACTTCTTATAGAGTGGGGTAAGGTTTGAGTGAAAGTGAACTTATATAGGAGCTCCATATCTTTGAAGATGTTCGAATTACCCTTTAGAAGTTGTAGAACTATTGAAAATCGAAGTCTTCTACAGTTGGTGGTGTACACCGTTGGATGATGATCCCACGGTCATAATAGATAGAGTTGCTGGCACACAATCCTTCCTCCCCATTTCCAAGGAAGTAGATTAGACGCACTAATTGTAAGACCCGTGTCAATCTAACCCGGTCTTACCACCTTGAACCAGGTTTACCCATCATGGTCGAGTCAAATGGACCAAGGGCGTGAAGGAGATCGAGATCCCAGGTATCAAATCGACCCAAAAATACTTAATTTGAAGGGAGGGTCGCATACCCAGCTAAGCAGGGTCGGACCTCCCAAAGCAGAAAGTCAGACCTTCAATTTTGAAGGGAGGGTCGGACATCTTGAACCCTAGGGTCGACGGGATCATCGACCCTCCCATCGACCCTCGGTTACTGTAAGAAATAGAAATTAGGAAATTTCCTAATTTTCGATTGGGATTCTTTCCTAATCTCAATGGGACTTATTTAGGATGTTCCTACTCTATTTAAAGGACGTCCCTAAGCCTCTTTCACTCCTTTTACAACCCTAATTGAATTGAGAGAAAGAGAAGAGAAGGAAAAGAGGAAGAAGAGAAGCAAGGAAGAGAATTTAGCCAAAAGAGTGGAGTTGTAGAGAAGGAGTATTCTTCTCAGGTATGGATACTAATTCCATGAGTTTCTACAGACCTTAGGTTAGATATTGATGAGAGTGTGATCTCGGAGAAAACCCAAACCATCAACCCATGGTTAGATTTTCATGGGAAACCATGGGGGATTACATGAAAGCTATCTAGGTGAATTATACATGGTTTCAGACCATGGAATAAATGTAGAATAGAATGTAGGAGCAAGCCATAGGATCCCAAGCACGAAGAATGGACTAAAAGAGGGAATTGGACCAAAGTGCACCGAGGGTCGCACCGAGGGTCGATGACCATTCGACCCTAGGTGATCCTGACCATCGACCCTCAGTGTTCGAGAAGTTCAGAGTTTGGGGAGGGTCACACCCAGGGTCGATCAAGACTCCGACCCTACCTCCGGCCCTCAGTTAACAGAATAGTTTGTAAATTCAGAATTAATTCTAATTAAATTCTATCGACTTGTTAGGTCTTCTAGCAATACAATAACAATATAAAGGTGATTATAAAGCTTGGAGAAGTATCTGTTAGCAAGCTAAGGTGAGGAAACAGAACTCTAAACTAATTGGTTAATAACAAACTGTTTTCTATTTCTTGAGTCCTATGCCATGCTTGATTCTATGCGAATATGTTTGTAATGTGCATACAACATGTCATCCAATATTTCTATTATTTGTTCATGCATATTTACTTTATTGTTTATAACATGATGATGATGATGATGATGATAGGAATAGGCATGTGATTGTATGTGTGTGGTTGGTGTACTTGATGCGAGCGAGTATCAGGGAATGTGTGATGAGAACGTCAATAAACGTTAACCTTTGGTGGGTCTCAGCACTTTATCTCTATCTCTAACTCAAGTCTTGTGCATTAGCATCGTCGTATCGCCATTACTTTAGCGGAACTATTATGTCGTAGAGTATCAGGGGAGGTGGTCTCGGTCCTTGTAGTCTCTGACTCTACCGGGGGGCCTTAGCTATATCTCTATGGACATTCTGAGGGATGCTGGGGTGAGGCCTTGGATACACTGTTTGGCATTAGGATTGGTTAGTTGCGAGCCCTGTTTGCAAGCCCTCGCTAACAGGGGCTTACGTGTTGGTATGGTATTATATAGCAATAAACGTTAACCTTTGTTGTATAATGTCATGATTAGGGTGGTTGGGGACGACGATATACGTTAACCTTCAGGCGGACTTCCACACCCTGTGTATAGAGGCGGGGTCAATAAACGTTAACCTTTGACCACCCAACCTTTCTATTGCGCATTGCAAACTATAAACCAGACCTAAGATATGAATTGATTGGATGCATATGTATTGTTGCATTGTTTTGTCTACTCACTGAGCCGTGATGTGTGCTCACCCCCTCGACGTCGAATATTTTTATTGATGATGTAGGTTATACGGTTGAAGATTATATTAATGTTCCAGCATACGGGAACGTGGCGGCGATGGAAGCTGAAGCTGAAGTAGATATACATGACTCCTCTTGCGAGTGCAACTCATGTGTATTCGATTAGATATTTTCTAGATTTCTTTGTTTGGATTTAATAAAGACATGTATTTGATAATTATTTATGTCTCAGTTGATACAGAATAATTTGCTATTTAAATATTAATACCACAGTAGATTCTCAGTTCATTTTATTATAAGACTTTCGCTATTGTGTATTTACTCTGATTATGATTATGGATGTATGGGAGTTTAGATAACACAAATATAGCCTACTCGAGATCCTGGTTGAACTGTTGGTTTGCTAGCGGTTCATCACACCATTCTGAACAGTGCGGAATTGGGGTGTGACACTAATGGAGGGGTCGTTTCCTTATTCGAAGGAAAACGACCTATATTGCCTGATCATCGCCTCCTGTTGTCATATTTGTGTACACAATATAGTGGACACGAGTCAATCTGTCATTAGTCAACAAAATATGGTATCAACATAAGGCCGTGAATATGTCGGGTATGGTCAACTGGTCTTTATCTACTCCCTGACTAAATGATCTTTGTGTCAATGATGCCTCGGTTTGTACCCAATTTTTTTAACAATAAATCTTTCAAAAAAAAAAAAAATTTCCCATTAATTTGATGAATTTATTTTGTGATTATTGTTTCTATCTCATATAATTGTTACTTTGACTAAATTAGTGAATATCAATAATGAGAGTGTCTTTTATATATATATATATATATATATATATACTCATGGTGGGGAAAGAAAACTACTTTACAATTGGCATGAATTCCTCTAGAATGAAAGAAATCCAGACACATGACAAAAGGTCGTTGCCCACCTAATTAGACAATGGGCATGGACACTTTGAACTCTACTAAGATGAATGAGAAAACAACGGAGAAACCTAGGTCCGATCTTGGTGACATCCTTGATGATGATGGCAAGGTGTCTTATCACTATTTTCTGTGATTAATGAAAAGAAATGCACCCTACCTAAATATATGTATTAAAATTTTTTTTCGTTAATTTAGGGAATTTTTGAAAAGATTTTTTGGGATGTCTTGAATCCTAATCAATTATGAAGTCCATCTACATTATGGGACCTACTCACAATCCTCATCAGTGTGAAACTCTTTGACCTGCACGGTTGGCGTAAGACTCATTGACGACTGTTGCTGAGTTAGAATAGAACTTTACAATTCTATTTGAGGATTATTATATAAGTTTCTCTTGTCCTAGGATTTTAAAGTATCGCGAATTCTGTGGGAATTTTCTCTATAATCAATTTTTTCTCTCTGAAATAGTGAAAGATTCGTTCTGCTGCAGCCATGGATGTAGCCCTCACACATTGTGCTGGTGAACCACGTAAATCATTGTGTTCTATGCTTGTGATTTTTTCTTTTCTATATCTTGATTCCATAACAAACTGGTATTAGAGCCTGTTCGTTCCGCATCTGTTCGTCAAGAGTAGAGATGACTTCGTACAATGTCAAGATCGATAAGTTCATGGGTAAGAACAGTTTTAGTTTATGACATATCAAGATGCACGCCCTCTTGAAGCAACAGGGGATCTAGTTGCCGCTTTCGGAAAAGATGTCTGAATCAATGGAGGATTCAGAATTCGCATAGCAAGATGAAAAGGCGCATTCAACAATCCTGTTGTGTCTCACGGATGAAGTTATTTATGAAGTAGTAGATGACGAATCTGTTACCGGTCTGTGGGGGAAGTCGGAGAGTTTTTATATGATGAAATCACTCACCAACAAGTTGTTGCTGAAACAACATCTGTTCGCCCTTCATATGAAGGAAGGCATGGTTCTCAAAGAGCACCTTGATGATTTGAATTCTATTTTAATGGATTTGAAGAACATAGATGTTAAAATTGAGGATGAAGATGCAGCCCTTATTTTGTTGGTCTCCCTACCTCCGTCGTACGAAAATTTTGTAAATTATTTTGTCATCGATAGGGACACCATCACTCTAGAAGAAGTCAAATCTAGCCTTCATTCTCGTAAACTTTAGCATAAGGCCTATGAAAATGATACAGAAAGTCGGGCAGTGGGATTGGCTATTACAAATTCTGATTCTAATAAGGGACAAGGAAGATCAAAAAGGGCAAAGGAAAATGGAAAGGTAAGGAATGTCTAAATCCAAAGGACGAGATCCAAACTTCAATCCTATGGATATCTGTAATTACTACAAAGAACCAAACCATTGGAAGAATGAATGTCCTAAGAAGAAAGGGAAGCCTCCAGTCGCAGTAGTTGCAAACAAGAATTCTAATTCAGAAAAAGATCTGGTTCTTTTTGTGACTGACCATTCACATCTCTCAGATCAGTGGATTTTAGACTCAGATTGCTCTTATCATATGTGTCCCAATAGGGACTGGTTTTCAACATATGAAAAAAAAATGATATTAACGTCTTATTGGTAATGATATAACTTGTAAGACAATTGGTATTGATTCTATTCAGATAAGAATGCACGATGGTGTAATTAAAACCTTAACAGAAGTAAGACATATTCTGGATCTTAAAAAGAATTTGATCTCTTTAGGAGTTATGGACTCCAAAGGGTACAAGTACAACTATGAAGGTGGAGTTTTAAGGATTACTAAAGGAGTTTTAGTAATAATAAAGGGACTAAAGTAGAGTTCATTGTATATGTTACAAGGGACAACGGTTATGGGTTCAGTTGCAACAGCATCTTCCTCAGATAAGTCAGGTTCTAATTTAACCAAGTTGTGGCATATGTGACTTGGTCATGTTAACGAGAAAGGGATGGTAATTCTCAGCAAACAAGGTCTTCTTGGGGGTCAAAAGGTAGTTGAGTTGGGTTTCTATGAGCACTGTATTTTCGAGAAGCAACGTTGAATTCAGTTTTCTAAGGCAGTCCATAGAACAAAGGCAACACTTGATTACATTCATTCAGATTGGTGGGGTCTCTCTCGAGTTCCATCTTTAGGAGATTTCAGATATTTTCTATCTATTATTGATGACTATTCAAGGATGACTTGGGTATTCATTATGAAGCACAAAAGTAAGGTTTTTGAAACATTCAAGCACTGGAAGATTCTTATTGAAAATCAAACGAGTAAGAAGGCTAAGCGTCTTCATACTGATAATGGCTTGGAGTTCTGTTTTAAAGAATTCGATGGGTTTTGCAAAGATAAAAGGGATTGCTAGACACCACACAATCAAAGATACTCTACAACAAAATGGAGTAGCAGAAAGGATGAATTGAACATTGTTAGAGAGAGCTCGGTGTTTGCTTTCTAATGCTGGATTAGGAAGGAGTTACTGGGCTGAGGCTGTTAGTACTGTATGTTATCTGGTGAATTGCTCCCCTGCCACCGCCATTGATTGTAAAACTCCTATTTAGGTATGGTCCGGTAAACTTGCTGATTATTTAATTCTAAAAATATTTAGTTATCCTGCTTACTAGCATGTTAGTAAACTAGAGCCAAGAGCCAAAAATGATATCTTTATGGGATATAGTGATGGTGTAAAGGGATATAGAATTCGGTCTCCATCCGAAAACAAAGTAATTATGAGTAAAAATGCTGCTTTTGATGAGAACTATATGCTTCATCCAAAATTAGACTCTATTGATTCAGAAAAATTTGATAGTATTCCCAAGCAGGTGGAGTTTGAGATAACTCCTAGTGACAGTAATGATGATAATGTGATAGTATAGACTGATCAGTTTGGTGAAGATGTTCAAACTGAACTTGTTTTAGAATTAGATCAAGAACAGGAACGTGAACATAGTATTGCTACTACTGGACCTTGTAGACAGATTAATGCTCCTGTGAGATATGGTTTTGAGGATGTGTTAACATATGCTTTACAAGTAGTAGAAGAGGTGGAGTCTCCTGAACAGTTCGCCTATCGAGAAGCTATCATGGCGAAGGAATCTGATCAGTGGGTTGTTGCAATGGGGGAGGAGATAGAATCTCTTCATAAAAACAGACATGGGAACTAGTAAAGTTAACAAAAGGAAGAAGGGTAGTTGGCTGCAAATGAGTCTCTAAGAAGAAAACAGGATTACCAGGGACTGAAAATACAAGATTTAAAGTATATCTAGTTGCTAAAGGATACAGTCAGAAAAAAGGAGTGGATTAAAATGAGGTTTTCTCATATGTTGTAAGACACACTTCCAGAGGGGTTCTTTATTCAGGGTAAGGAAGATCATGTTTGTAGACTTCAGAAATCTTTATATGGTTTGAAGCAGTCGCTGAGACAGTGGTACAAGAGGTTTGATGGCTTTATGGTAACGCACAGGTACAATAGGAGTCCGTATGACTGTTGTGCTTATCATAAGGGAGTTATTGATGGCTTGCTTATTTACTTGCTCTTGTATGTGGATAATATGCTCATTGCAGCTCGAGACATGACAGAAATTAAGAAGTTGAAAACACTTCTTAGTGTAAAATTTGATATGAAAGATTTGGGAGCTACCCAAAAGATTTTGGGTATGGAGATTATCAGGGATCACAAGTAAAAGAAGTTTTTCTTGTCATAGAAGAGCTATATTCATAAGCTTTCATCACATTTTGGTATGACAAGAGCAAAACCTGTGAATACTCCTTCGTCTGCAAATTTCCATCTTTCTACAGCTTGTGCACCTCAGATAGAAGCAGAGATAGAATATATGTCCAGAAGACCCTATGCTAGTGCAGTAGAGAGTTTGATGTATGCAATGGTGTGCATAAGGCCTGATATTGTGCATGCAGTTAGTATTGTGAGTAGATATATTGCTTAACTTGGGAAAAAGCATTGGGATGTAGTGAAATGAATATTCAGGTATCTTAAGGGAACATCAGATGTTAGTATTATTTATGGGGGTGATTCAGAGTGCTTGGTAATAGGGATGAAAGCACAACCAAGAGAGAAAGAACGAAGATCAAGTAAACACACACAACACAAGATTTGCTATGGTTCAGCACTCAATCTGGAATGCCTACCTCCACCATAGAGAAACAGACAATTCTTTATTTACAAGAAAGCTCTACACCTCTTTTCAGTTGACAAAGTGTTCTTCTTTGCTCAGACCTTACTTAGGGATTTTCCTATAGAGACAATATATAGGGATCCCTAGAAACATTAATCCTACATAATTACAAGTTCACCCCTGTACATGTAATAGGCCCAAACCCTAATACAAGTACAACTCTAGAACTGTGTGGATTGCACAGAATACAAGACACTAACTTAACAAATTTCCACCTGGCTTGGATTTTGCAAGCCACCTTAAAGAAGAACCCATTGATGTTGTAAACTCGTCTCTACCAAACTACTACACCCAACCAGCATACCCCACCCCCGTCTGGGTGTCCCTTACATCTCACCATCGTATGATGTGATGCGACTCCACCTTTCCCACTACTGCAACATCACTGGAGTGATCACTTCTACTCACAAAATCTGAAGCAAAATAAACGCGCTTCTTTCAAGATTTGTACTTGTTCAAAACTTGAACTTCAATCAATCTCTGTCTTCCATCTGTACCCCTTTCTTGAGTTCCAACAGAATCATCATTTGTTTCAACACTCCCTATAAGTCTGTATAGATTTTCAATCATCTGTCCCTGCATCACAACCATGGCCCTTTTGGAGACCTTAAGAATTCCACCTTCAGATGAATATCTATAATCTCTTGCATTCAGTGTTCCCAATGAAATCAAATTCTTTCTCAGATTTGACACATGTCTAACCCCAGTTATAGTTTGCATAATCCCATCAAACATGTGAATCCGTACAGTCCCAATCCCGACAACCTTGCTTTCAGCATCATTTGCCATTCTGACCGTACCCTTATCACATGCATGATATGTAGCAACTTCTCCCTAACTGTACATATATGAAATAAACACCCTGAATCTAAAATTCAGTCTAAAGTATCCATACCTAATGAAGAGTGAGATAGACATCTCCATCACTCCACTCTTCCATGACACCAGCAGTAGATGATTTTTCTCCACTCTCTTTGTCTTCTTTTTCCTTTTTATCCTCCTTACGCTTTGGACAATTCCTTCTTATATGACCTTCCTCATCGCAATAATAACAAATTATTTTACGACCTTGTGATTTGGAAGCAACCCCCTATTCTTGCCATATTCCCTGCCTCCCATTTGACCTTCCTCTACCCTGACCACCAACTGTAACCAAGGCATTACCCTCATCTGACGTCCCTTCACCACTATTTTTTTGTCATGTCTCATTCATCAGCAAAGCAGCAATAACATCTTCTAGTTTGAGAATATCCTTACCAAACAACAGTGTAATCACAATATGATCAAATAAAGGAGGTAATGAGGCCAACATTGTAAGACCCGCTATAAGACCCACACTCCATGAACCTGATCTAAACCTCTATTTCACTTCGTAACAGGTCTTTCAATCATAATCGGACTAGACGAGACGAGCGGATGACAATTAGGTATGAAATTTGATCAAAAACTGATGATAATTTTTATACCGATTTCATGATACCGGTTTACAAACAGGACGACCTATATGTCTGTGAAGGTAGACTATTCAAATCTCGAAAAAGGTCTCTGTGGGTCCCGCATGCCAAATCTTAACCTTAGAGACTTTCCTAATGTAAGAAACTTCCCTAAACTCCATCCTAGCCTATATAAGGACTCCTAAACCTCCTTAAACCTCTTTGATTGATTCTCACAAACCCTAGAGAGGAGAAGGAGATTTGAAGAGGAGAAAGGAACTAAGAAAGGTAGAAGAGGGGATTTCATTGGACGAAGAACACCATAGTTCGTGAATCAACGGTAAGTGCCCATACCTCTCTCTAGGTTAAGTATTGTTGATGATTGATCAATAACATGCAAGGTTAGGTATTGATCTAAAATCCTAATTTGCCGTTAAACCCTAATTCGGTTGATAAACCCTAGATTTGAATTCTAAACTAAAGTTTCTTGGAACATAGAACTTGAATGGAAGATAAAACAAACTCTAAAACATTGCTCAGGCCTAGAATATATAGGAGGAACCCTAGAAATCATAATGGGTGATCGACGAAAGACAAACACCAAGTTGGTGGTCTTCTAGAGGCATATCGATTGACCATACCGGTGGCACTAGGTGCGACTGATATATGCCATCGATACCTCTCAGGTAGCCTGTCAAGGCTGTCCAGTCAACTATATCGGTCACGTCACTGTACAGTGACCTGCGACCGATATATGGGACCGATATGTCCAGAATGGGTTGGTTTTTGACCTAGTTGGTTTCTGGCCAATGTAAAACCCATGGAACTAATTCTAACTAAATCCTAACATCGTGTAGGACCTTGTAATAGCGAGATTGGACTTTATGATGTGGAGTAAGCTAGCAATCAAGCATTAGATAAGGGAATTAGACCTAAACCCTAATTAATTAATAACAGTAAAATGTTGTTAATAACATTGTTTCTATGGAGTATTTTTTGTGCATATTCACATGTCATCTTTACTTTCAATTACTATATTTGTTCATGCACACTCGCTATGCTAAGATTGTGTGTTAGGCATGTGAATGTTTTCGTTGGTGTATGGAATGGGAAAGGCATGGAGTCTTGGATCATTCTTCATACTGACACCTTTTCATATTACTACTATCTTAGCATGCTTGGTGCGAGTAAGGTATCAGGGGGAGGACGTGACATTGTGGTCTCTAACCTGGCCACCAGACTCGAGCCCTATCTCTATCCCGTAAGGAGCTGTAGGATAGGGCTTACTATGATGACATATAGGATTGGTTAGTAATGAATTCACTTGCAAGCCCTCACCAATAGGGGTGTAGGTATTGGTACGGTAGACGGTATTAGGGGGAGACATGGGATGGAGGTGCAGTCTGCCCACCAGACTTTAGTTCTATCTCTATATCGGAGTGAGTGATGTGGAGCGATAATAGTGTATGATCCATTGGGCATGCTCACACTCTCGTGCATAGAGGTGTGGTGGCTGCCAAACCTTACCATAGCACTGTATAAGTATACCAGACCAAATGTGAATGATATTCATGCATATTGCTTGTTGCATTGTCTGATTTTCTTACTGAGCTAAGTTGTGAGCTCACCCTTGTATACACACCATTTTTAGATGCTGATACAAGTTATATTGTGGAGGACTTAGTTGCTGCTCCAGCCTATGGAACTATTGCTGCACTGGAAGTACAAGCAGGAGGGACGAGCATGACGCTTCATGCGAGTGCCCTTACTGCGTGTACCTCTAGGATGGTTTAGTTTATTTTATTTTATTTCAGTTGGACTTTGTAAATAATGTAAAGATATTTATTTATGTTTTAGTTTATTGAATAATTGGGATAATTTATTTAAGTATCAATAGAATACTTAGTTCATTTAATTAAGACTTTCGCTGTATCTATTTATATTCTGATTATGGTTATGTGCAATGGTTTATGTAAGTAAACCTGGTCTTATCAAGATCCTGGTCTGAACCGTTGATTTAATAGCGGTTCACTCACACTTCTGATTCAGTCGAAATTAGGGTGTGACACCCGCACTCTACTAACCCGGTCTAACTATATTGTGTCAGGTCTTCCCATCAAAACCAGATCAAGTAAATCAATTGTGTGAAGAAACCACAAGATCAGGTAAGAGAATCGACTAAAAAACACTTAAATTCACTACAACAAAAATGGTTTTTTGTGACGGAAATTAACGACGGTTCTATGTAACTGTCTTAAATAATTCATATTTAAGACGGAATTATTTATCCGTCTTATATAACCACTTAAATACGACAGAATTATACATGGAGTCATGTATAACCTAATTCCTACGCGCGTATGTATTTTTTTTCCCACGGTGTTCCCGCCAATCCGTAATTACAACGGAGCAGTTGTACACGTCGTATATAGATATGTAGTAACGACAGAAATCACTTATCGTCGTATATATATATAGGTAGTTACGACGGAAATTATTTTCCATCTTATATGGATATACATTTTAGACAGAAAGTAAGTCCTGTCGTATATAGATACATAGTTACGACGGGAATTAAGTTCCGTCGTATATAGATATATAGTAGCGACGGGAATTAAATCCCGTCGCATATAGATATATAGTTACGACGGGAATTAATTTTCGCCGTATATAGATATACATTTAGGGTGAGATTTCAGTCCCATCGTATATCCCAACGGATTCCCTCTACATTTTCATTTTTTTTACTTTCGCACGGCTTGTTGCAGGTATGTGATGGTTCTTAAGAACCGTCGGATCTTCTGTAACTATTTCTCTCCATATTCCCAATGTTTTCCCACTGCACGCCATTTATTCAAGCCGTTTCCTTCTTCGTCGGTTCAATGGCATCTCCACTTCCGTCGATCTCTATTTCCGCCAAATCCTAACCTACCTCCATCGATATCTGATCAGTTCGGCAATCTCCTTCTCCATCGTCATCCATATTGTCCTTCTGACATAGTTCGACGCCGCCGCTAGCTCCTCCATCTCCGCCTTCTGCATGCTTGTCGCTGCTGCTATATGGTCATCTCAGGTAACATCACAGCAATCTCCTCTCCTCCATCTCTATTTCCCTAATCCTAACCCTAAGGTACCTCCATCTGATCAGTTCGGCTCTATCTCCTTTCTCCATCGTCATCTCCATATTCTCCTTCTGATCGAGTTCGACGCCGCCAGCTCTATCTCCGCCTTCTGTTCGAGGTAGAATCTATAGGAGGAAAGAGGTTTTTTTTTTTTTTTTTAATGACTTCTCCACAATATTTTTGGGGGTTATTTCTTGCTAGCTAAGTCTAAAGGTTTTGAGAAATTTACGCAATTTGGGGAAGAGAATTCAGTGCTTCTGTGCTGATAAAGGGAAGGAGTTTACTAATGGGGAAATAGATAGATCTCTGTCAGAATTCAAATATTCAAATATAGTTTTCTTGTCTTGACAGTCCACAACAAAACAGGGTGGGAAAACGAACAACCATCATATGATGGAAATGTGTCATACAGTATGCTTCATGCCAAAAATGTTTAACCTCAATATTGGACTGAATGTGTCAATATTGAAGAATCTGTGAATAACAAGTTTCAACAGAAACAACCTAAGTTTCTATCTCCATATGAAAAATTATTTGAGAAAAGAGAAAAGACCTACAGTTTCGCAAGTCAGGGTACTGTTTTGAGTTGTGAATTATGTTTTGGTACCCATTTGGTACCCAAGAGGATGGGAACTAACCTGGAGTGAGATTCAGCCAATTTTGGATCGGAAGGAGTATCGAATGAGGAGCCAGGTAGTATCTTTGGTTAGAATACTCTGGAGAGATCATTCAAAGCAAGAAGCTCTCTGGGAGCAAGAAAAAGAAATGAAAGCTAAATACCCCCAGTTATTTGAGATACAACTTTAATTTTAATTTCAAGGATAAAATTATTTTTAAGGGGGAAGGGTGTAATAACCCAGTATCCTGTGGTATTGAGTTGTGGGAATTTTTCCCTTCTTTACATCAATTGCTAATGATTGTTTGGACTGAACCTTCACATCGTTTGGAATTATAACTGATTTTTATGATACATGATTATGTCCATGTTTTGAGACTCCACTTCTATGTTTTCAGAAGTCAGTGACTAGTATTAATATGATGCCTAAAATTGCACCTCAAAAAATGTGAAATATATTTGAATTGGTAGAAGTGGAGTCTCAAAACATGAAATACGACAATTAATGTCCAATGTAGCAATTTAATTATTGCCTGAATTATAATTGAGATGTACCTTGTAATTTATTATTTTACATGCATTATTTTAAGGGATTATAAGTATTAATATTTTTTTATCTTAAATATCTTGTCAGTTACTTTGTACAACAATGTCTAGGAGTAGTTGGATTGATAGAGGTTCACGAGATGCAAAAGTTCAGGTTATCTCCACAGTACTTGCAAGAGGTAGAGGGCCAGCAAGATGTGACATAATAAAGACATTGCAGGAAGGGGAGAAATTTGAAATTAGATTGAACAGATTGGGCATACCATGTAGCAAGAAATCAGCTACGCTTGGTACTTGGATTGGAATTCAAGCCCGAAATTATAAGCTGCTCCCTATTTGATTCCAAAGTTGGAGGAAGGTTCCAGAGACATGTAAGAACAATGCATGGGCTGTAGTTCAGGTAAAAAAATAAAAACATTTGTAGCAGATTCCTATTGCTTTTATATTGGAAAAAAAAATCTACTTTTTTAAAACTAACATTGCTTATACCTCTTTATGTAGGGAAAATTTGACTTATCAGATAGTTGTAAAGGGTATGTTTTTAGTAGGCTCAACAAAAGTTGGAAAGAATTCAAACATGAGCTGAAGAAGAGTGTATTTGATAAATACCCTACAAATGAAGAAAGGAGGAAACATTTGGATGGTCGTATTCCAACTGAGCATTGGGAGTTCCTCTTACGTGAGTGGGATACGGAAGAGTATAAGGTATGCTATTGCTACTCAATTATAACTAAGAATTCCAAAGATGTAGAGAAAACTATATAATCCTTTCTTCATTGGTAGGCCATGTCGATCCGAAATTCCGATAATAGAGAGTGTCAAAACATGACAAAATCGACTGGAAAGACTTCTTATGATTGTATAGAGGAGGAGATGGTAATATGTATTTTAAACTTATTAATATTGTTACCGATTACTCCAAAATATCTTTATTTTTGCTAATTTTGAATTTCATTACTAGCGTTTGGAGCACCCTGAACTGTTGTATCCCTCCCGTTTTGATTTGTTCAAAATAACACATACTAAGAAAGATGGAGGTCCTTCTGACCTACATCAAAGAAGAAGATGGTACGTACATAAAAAATTTCACAACAATCTATATTCATATAAATTATGAAGTCATTTGAATTCCCTCAATGTCAATTGCAGGATGAGATAGACCAATGTCTCAATCAAAAACCTGAAGAACAACGAAATGACATCTCAGTAAAGGAGTCAATTTTCTCGGATGTTGTCGGAAAAGATATCCATGGTCGTGTGCGGATGTACAGTTATGGAATTTCACCTAAAGAATTACATGGGACAGCAGCAGTACGGGTAGAAAGATTGACTATGGAGAATGACTCATTACGTGAAGAACTCTCTACGTTGAGACAAAGCATTGAGGCACAGAAACAAACAACAGATGACAGGTTTTCATAGATGGAGTCTATGATGACTCAATTAATGAATGAACGACGTAGTCAATAAGGTTAGAAACCTTTTCTTGTCTTGATTTACATTTTCCAAACTAGCTACGTACCTTCAAGTTTTTGTAATCTAAACTCCTTGACAGCTGTGTGAGTTACATGGTATATTGCATTTGAGTTAGACAATATATAGAAATAAACTGATAAAACTTCAAGTGTTTGAAAAAAGAAAATGAATAAAGAAGTATATATGAATACAAATATCCAACTAACAAATCAAGTACTCTAGAATAGTTGCTTAAAGCACATTTGCATTGCTTACTTGTAAGGCTGTAACCATACAGATACATCTCTTCTTCTGTGAGTCTCCTTTGTCCATCTACCTGATTACAGATCTTGTGTTTAGTTATATAGTAACATGTTTCTACATCCCTTGTGCAGGGCCTAAGAACCAATAAGATTATTAGTTGGCAAAGTTCTTAGAAACATAGGCCCTTTTGTCCAATCCAATTACTGGATCCACAGAGAAAAACAAATACAATACAGAAGAAGCATGCAATTTATGTGTCAAGCTTATTAAAAGATCTCCCATGGCAGGAGCAAGGTTTTGTGAATTTGCTCTATCAGAAGGGGCATCTCTGACAGCACTTATGGAACTTGTCAGTGTCTTTGTTCATTCAACCTTGTCACCTGATGATCTAAATGCTGATCAGGTTGAAGGTGTAGTTGTTGCTGCTGCCAACCTTTGCCACTGAATTAGTGAGGCATCTTGTAAGGCTGCCCTTAAGGAATTATTTTCAGGTGAAAAATTAAAGTGCTTGTTTAATGTTGCCACTACTGGACATGCTCAAACTGCTGTTCTCCGCATTGCTTCCTTTGTCTCTCCAGATGATGTAGATAGTCTTTTCAAAGAATGCATGGGTCTTATCATCAACTGTAGTGGTTTAGCTAGAAATGTGGAAAGGCAGACTAAAGTAAGGTTTGCCCACAAGTTAGTGTTATGTTGTGGTTGGTTTGATAACATGTTTAAAGGCTTGACAAATATTCTGCAGAAAGTTGCTTCTATGTACTGTGTCAAATTGAGGAAGAAGATCGAAAAATGGGTGGAATAAAACAATGGGAAGATTGCCACATTTTTTTTTTCTGTTTCAAGATAAATATTTTTGATAGTTTATTTACTTTTCTTAACTGAAATAAGTGATGGTACTTTCACATTTCAAGTTTATGAGTTGAGTCTTACACAAAATGAGAAAAATTATCTCTTGGATTTCTTGATTAATTCATTCTTTTTTCTCATGCACAAATTGTTGGTAAGTTCTGATACTGTACAGTCTGCACTAATATCAGCAGATCAGTGATCATATCTGTTAGAAGTCATAGCATAAAGGGGGAGAGGCCCAATGGGCCTATCGGGATTAGTGCTAGGCGCTAGTCTCAATGGCGGTAAACCTCTCCCCTCTCTCTTTTATTTTTTGGTTATTTCCTTGGTTGGCCTTTTAGGGCTGAAGTTTCTATATGATATATATTGATTGGTTTAGGGGATCTGTACACATTGTTGAAACTCCAAAAGCTACAGCAGTCTTTCCTTCTCTCCATTCTTCTTCTTTTCTCTCTTTCAATTTACATGATATCAGATTTTTTTATTAGGATTCCCATAATTAAGAATGTATGTTTTAGACCCGACCACCAATCTGAACCTGTTTCCTGGGAGGGCTATTACAGGATGTGTGTGTTCTATCTCATGTATTGCTTGAATATATGTGATTAGAATAAAATCATCATACTCACTTTGTTTTATTAGCCAAACATTTTTTCTTTTTTTACGAATGTATAGTGTGGTTTGTTAATAATCAGATTTTTTTTTATTATTTGTGACTAATATTGTCTTCCTTGCATCATTATAGGTCCCAAAATATAGCCGGAGATGCGGGAGTTCTGTAGACTTATGGTGCTAAAAAAGAAGAACCATGAAGTAAAATGTGTTAATGTAATGAACAATTAGTCAAGTTTTTGGAACTATCTTATGGCAAGTATTTAAAGTATTTTGATGTTTCGAATTAATGACAATGTGTTTTTGGTATTTCACAATTTTTTTATGGAAGTTTGAATTTAGAGATGATGTATTTGGTGTGTGCAATGTGAATGTATGGAAATGAGAAAAATAGGAATATATTGCAGGAAAATTTGTAATTAATATATGTGGGATATATTTTTAAAGAAAACGACGGTATAATTAACCGTCATTAAAAATACTAACACATATTCATGACGGGACGGGAACGTACCGTCGTAAAAGGAAGTATTACTGACGGGACTATATCCGTCTCTAATATGAACATATACGTATACGACGAAAATATATTACCGTTGTACATGCCTCTTTACATGACAGTAGGTTTCCATCTCTATAGATATTTTTACGACGGTGATATATGCCCGTCAAAATTGGTATATATATTAACGGCGGTACCAAACCGTCGTTCATAAGGGCATATAAGACGGCATAACTTTTTCGTTGTATATAAGGGTATTCCACACGCATCCAATTTTCCGTCGTTAAGATTTACGACGCCACTTTTAACGACAAATAGACGACGATAAATTACCGTCGTTAAAAATGAAATTGTGACGGGAATAAGTATTTACGACGGAAAACAACCGTCATAAATAGTCCAGAATGTTGTAGTGATTTAAGTGTATGGTAGACTACTTGAGCTGGTATGGTCGACCATACGATGAGGAAATAAGACCAGTCAATATGGGACATGTGATCAATACTTCTGAAACATGTAGTCGATGGATTTTACGATCGTATGTCCGACTGCATGTACCCAGACCAGACTCCAAAGTTTGAAAACTTTCTAAATTAAAGGGGGTCTCTTTCCTAATGTTGGAGGGCTCTATATGGAGAGTTTTTCTCTATATAGGGGACTTCCCTTAGCCCTTTCTCACTCTTTTGAATCATTATCAAACCTTAAAACCTAAGAGAGAAAGAAAAAGGAAGAGAAAGAGAAGGAGATTTAGAGAAGAAGGCTGATAGAAGGAGTTTTGCAGACTCTCTGCAACAAGTAAGGTATGAACCCTGTCTCAAAAGCCATAGAATACCTAGAGTAGGAGCTTCTAATGCAAATTGTGATACCAAACCCAATGTAAAGATTCAGCTATGAGATTTTCTAAGCAAATCTCAAAGGGGGTCATGGAGAATGGGTTAAAGTACTTAGTCTGATAAAAACTAAGATTTATGGCCATAGAATGATCATTAGGAAGAACCCTATTGATGACCCAAGAGGAGGAACTCATATTGGAAGTAAAAATCAGACCAAACTCGTATGATCGCAGCTATGGTCGACCATAGGGTGATCATAGAGTCGACCACAGCCATTCGGAAAAATCCCAGGAAACGTATGGTCGCAGGTATGGTCGCATATAGTGTGACCACAAGGGGTCGATCGTACGTAGTATGGTTGACATAGAAATGCGACCATAAGATCAATCAGTCACCTATCAGTAGTCTGTTTTGACTTTTGACTATTGTAACTTGTTACACATGAACCCTAACTTAAATCCATATAATTCTTAGGTTCCTAAATTGATTCAAAGAGATTCGTAAGGCTTGGAAGGAGATCAAATATCCTTAATAGGTGAGGGAACAAGACCTAAACTAATTGATTAATAACAAGCTACATTTATTTTATTGAGTCCAATGCCATGAATGATTATATGCTTGTTTGCTTGTAATCTGCATCTCACATATCATCCAATATTACTGCTATTCCTGTTCATACATATTTATTTTATCATTATATCTTCCTGTAGATGATGATAGGAATAATCATGTGTTTATGAGTGTGGTTGGTGTTCTATGTTGGGAAGGGTGTCTGATTTCTAAACCATGCCTTACATTGACATCGTCATATCGCCATTATCTTAGCAGAACTATTACGTCGTAGGGCATCAGGGGAGGTGGTCTTGGACCGTGTGGTCTTTGACTCAGTCGGGGGACCTTAGCTCTATCTTTATGGATGTACTGAGGGATGCTAGGGTGAGGCCTTAGATACATTTAGATGGCATTAGGATTGTTTAGTTGTGAGCCTAGTTTATAAGCCCTCGCCAGTAGGGGCTTACGTATTGGTATGGGTAGGATGTCACACCCTAATTCTGGACTGACCAGTGGTGTGATGAATCGTCATAAGAACCAACGGTTCAAACCAGGATCTCGTATAGGCTATGCCAACCTTGTTAAACCAAAATACATTTCACAATAATAATCATAGTAAATAAATAAATAGCGGAAGTCTTATTAATAAAGAACTGAGAGTCTACAGTGATAATTAAATATTTAACAAGTTATTTTCAAGAAACCAAAACATAATTAATACTGATTACAAGTATCACAATACAAAAGTTAACCACTAAGCGTAAACATAGTTAAAACACTAGCTTGACGAGCCATATTCGTCCTCCACAGCTTGCACATCCATAGCCGCTGCATGTCCACACGTTGGCGTATTCATATAATCTTCAATCGTAACACCTGCAACATCAGAAACTAAAAAGAATTGTGTGCGCGAGGGTTAGCTCTCCAACTTGAGCTCAGTGAGTGAACAAAACAATGCAACAAACATATACATGCATTTAATTCATATCTTTGGTCTGGTTTATAAGTTTGCAATGTGCTTTAGAAAGGTTTGGTGGCCCCTGTATCTCTATACACGAGTGTGTGAATCCGTCCAATGGATCAAACATCATTGTCATCCCACATGCACCCACCATGGAATAGAGATAGAGCTAAAGTGTCCGGATCACACACCGCCAATACTTCCCTTGATGCCCTACCCATACCAACACATAAGCCCCTATTGGCGAGGGCTTGCAAACTGGACTCGTAACTAACCAATCCTAATACCATAGAGTGTATCCAAGGCCTCACCCTAGCATCACTCAATATGTCCATAGAAATAGAGCTAAGGCCCCCTGACAGAGTCAAAGACTACACAGTCCGAGACCACCTTCCTTGATGTCCTACGACGTAATAGTTCTGCTAAGGTAATGGCGATATGACGATGTCAGTGGGCAAGACTTGAGTAGAGATAGAGCTAGAGTCTGATGACGAGGTCAGAGACCACCATGCCACATCCTCCCCCCTGATGCTCCACTCACATCCAACACACCAACCACAGATATACATTCACATGACTATTCCTAGCATCATCATCATCATCATCATCATCATATTATAAGTAAATAGTATTAAATATGCATGAGCAATAGTAATAGAAATATTGGATGACATGTGAGATGCACATTACAAGTATACAAGCATAGAATCAATCATGGCATTGGACTCAATAAAAGAAACAGTTTGTTATTATCCAATTAGTTTAGGTCTTGTCCCCTCACCTTTGATCGATGTTTGTTCCTCTCCTTGTTCCTCTCCCAAGCTTTGGAAGTCACTTTGAATCTATTAGGAACCTAAACAATTAATGTATGTAAGTTAGGGTTCAAGTTTACCAAGTTACAATAGTCAAAAACCTTGTTTGGTCTTAAAATATGCTTGCTGTTTTCCTACGGTTAATTCTATGGTCGATCCTATGGTCGCAATATATGCCACCGTAGGGCATACAGTCGATACCCTATTGTCACACCCCAATTCTGGTCTAACCAGAATGGTGTGATGAACCGCCAATTCACCAATGGTTCATCCAAGATCTTGTATAGGTCGTACCCACCATATCAAACCACACACATATTCCACATTAATAATCAGAGGTAATAAACAAATAAGCGAAAGTCTTACAGATAATGAATTGAGAGTCTAACAGTGATAAATAAGTATTTAATCCAATTATCTCCAAACCACAAGACATAAAAATAAATAATCAATTACATATCTTGTCACACCCCAATTCTGATCCAACCAGAACGGTGTGAGTGAACCGTCATTGAACCAACGGTTCACACCAGGATCTCGAATAGGCCGTGTCCACCCATACAAACCAATTACACATAACCACAATCAGAATATAAATATACAGCGGAAGACTTTAAATAGAATGACGCTGAGTATCTATTGATAACTTAGATAAATATCCCATTATTCAAAAACACATAAAAATAATATCATTACATCCCTTTAATCCAATCAAAATAACTGAAATAAATAAACAAAACAAATCACAGGTACACGCAGAAAGGGCACTCGCATGAAGCATCATGCTCGTCCTCCCCTGCTTGTACATCTAGGGCAGCCACACCTCCATACGCCGGAGCGTTCACATAGTCATCTACAGTGTAACCTGCATCAACATCTAAAAACAATGTACGTACAAAGGGTGAGCACACAACACAGCTCAGTAAGGCAATCGTACGCTTTCACAAGATTATGCATGAGTAACAATCAATTTTATGCCGTGGTCTGGTTTTAAGTTTGCAATGTGCTATAGAAAGGTTTGGTGGCCCCGCACCTCTATACACGAGTGTGTGGCGTCGCACAAGAATCACACTACCACCAACCCACATGCACCCATCATGGAATAGAGATAGAGCTAAGGTATACCCGCACCTCCCCTCGATACTCTACCCATACCAAGTACCTAAGCCCCTATCGCCGTGGCTCGCAACCTGGGCTCGCAACTAACCAATCCTATATGTCAACAATGTATGCTCTATCCCAAAGACAGCCGCCTACGGCATAGAGATAGAGCTAGAGCCGCAGACTGGCCGGAGACCACCAAACCCTCACCTCCCCGATACCCTATCCGCAACTAACCCACTAGGATAGAAACAATACAGCAGTGTAGACCCTATCCCAACATAACTCCCTACGGCATAGAGATAGAGCTAAAGCATCGTGGACAAGCCCGTCGACTCGGAATCCTCGATACCACCCAACAATGGTCGGGACAACATCAATATCGGAGACCACCGTACCACGATCTTCCCCGATACCCCACCCGTACCAAGCATGTTAAGACGTAATACTACAAAAAGTGCCAAGCGCGAAGAGCGATCCCCGGGCCCATGCCCCACTCCACACACCAACGAAAAACAATCACATGCCTAACAATCACATCCTATGAATGCATGAACAATAATAATAGCTGAAAGTAAAGGATGACATGTGAATATGCACAAACATCACATCATAGATATTCAATGATTAACAACGATTTCTTGTCCATTAATTATTAGGTTTAGGTCGATTCCTTACCTAACGCTCGTTCGATTACTTGCTCCACGTCGCAAGATCCAAACGACAAGTCACGTCCTACATAATATTAGGGTTTCATTAGAATATATTATTTAGGATTTCATGTCGGTCGAAACCAATAGAGATCACACAATACCCTCACGTAGCTGACCCGGTGGCATGTACCGGTGGCAGCCTGCGGAAAAGACCCGGCGACCGGTATGGTCAGCCGGTCCCCACGTATAACCTCCCGAGAGGTAGCGGTCGCAACATACCGCCGCACTATGTGCAACCGGTATAGTCGACCGTATGTCTCGGAAGACCATACATGGGTTCTTCTTTCGCACCGATCATCCTCCACAGATTCTCAGGGTTTCCTCTATCCATTCTAAGTCTAGGCTTTGAGTTAGAGCTATCTCCAACTCATTCAAGTCTCGTTTCGATGAATATCATCTCGAAACTCGAATCTAGGGTTTGACGGCAACTTAGGGTTTATTGGCCAATTTAGGGTTTTAGATCAATACCTACTTTGCATGGTATTGATCCACCCACACAACTAACATAGGGTAAGAAGATGGATTCAAACACTTACCGTTGACAGGCGTAGCGAGAGCTTCGTCAAACGGTAATGGCGGCACCTCTTTCTTCTTCCTAGCTCCTTCTCCTTTCCAAGCTCTTTCTCTCCTCTAGGGTTAGTGAGAGACAATGGAAAGGATTTGAGGGGTTTAAGGGTGTATTTATAGGCTAGAAATAGGGTTTAGTAACCCTACTAGGATTAGGAAACTTCTAGGATTCGAAATCAAGAAAGCGGGACCCGCAGAGACCAATTTCCAAATTCCGCACATAGCCGTGCAGGCCATACCGGTCGATCGGTACCATCATCCGTACCATCGACCGGTATACCTAAAATCAGGTATAATTGGTCGACTTCGGGTCCGATTGCACTGCTTGTTATCCGCTTGCCCCGTCTGGCTCGGTGATGATCGGAAGACCTGTCACGACACGAAAACAAGGTTAGACCGGGTTTTCAGAGTGCGGGTCTTACATATCTGATGTTCAAATTATAACTAAACTTAAGCGAAAACACATTGGTTGCATTCGCATGATGAAAATGTACATCTTCTTCAACATCTACGTCCATCACAGCAATGTGTCCATACGCCAGCGCATTTATATATTCTTCAACAGTAGGACCTGCATCATCAACTAAAAATATTCGACGTCGAAAAGGTAAGCACACATCACGGCTCAGTAAGCAAACAAAACAATGCAACAAACATATGTATGCTTTCAATTCATATCTTTGGTCTGATTTATAAGTTTGCAATATGCTATAGAAAGTTTTGGTGGCCGTCGCACCTCTATACACGAGTGTGTAAATCCACCCAATGGATCAAACACTATTGTCGTCCCACATGCACCCACCATGGAATAGAGATAAAGCTAAAGTGTCCGGATCAAACACCGTCAACACTTCCCCTGATGCCCAACCCATACCAATACATAAGCCCCTATTGGCGAGGGCTTGCAAATTGGGTTCGCAACTAACCAATCCTAATGCCATACAGAGTATCTAAGGCCTCACCCCAACATCCCTCAATACGTCCATAGAGAAGAACTAAGGCCCCCCGAAAGAGTCAAAGACCACAAGGTCCAAGACCACCTCCCCTGATGCCCTACGACGGAATAGTTATGCTAAGATAATGGCAATACGACGATGTTAGTTGGCAAGACTTGAGTAGAGATAGAGCTAGAGTCTAGTGACGAAGTCGTAGACCACCATGCCACATCCTCTCCCTGATGTTCCACTCACAACCAACACACCAACCACACACATACATTCACATGCCTATTCTTGGCATCATCATCATCATCATGTTATAAATAAACGAAATTAAATACGCATGAACAGTAATAGCAAGAATATTGGATGACATGTGAGATGCACATTACAAACATACAAGCATAGAATCAATCATGGCATTGGACTCAATAAAAATAAACAGTTTGTTATTAACCAATTAGTTTAGGTCTTGTTCCCTCACCTGTTAGCAATACTCGATCTCCTTCCAAGCCTTGAAATTCTCTTTGAATTGATTTAACAACCTAAAAGTTATATGAATTTAAGTTAGGGTTCATATGTGACATGTTACAGTAATTGGAAATTGAAACAGAGCACTGATAGGTGTCTGATTGGTCCTATGGTCTCATACTGTATTAACCTTACTGCCTATGGTCGATCGCATATGGTGCGATAGTAGCTGCGACCATATGGTTTCTGAAATCTTTCTGAATGCCTATGGTCGATCCTCTGGTCATGCTGGTCATGTTATGGTCGACCATAGCTGCGACCTTGAGATTTTTGGTCACAGACTACATGCAATTCAAGTTCTTTCTGGGTCAATTTATCTGATCTTTAATGGGGTTTATTCTAAGGTTATCCTATGGCCATCTTTAGTAGTTTCTTATCAACCCTAACCTTCAAACTCATCCCCCATGGTTATCCTTGTAAATTACTTAAGGAATCGCATAGATCATAATAGATTGATATTGCCTATCTTCCATAGAAGTTTTATTCCTTAAAGTTTACATCTCTAGAGATTTGTTTCATACCTTTGCCTGTGATAGAGAGCCAATCTCTTCTCAGCAAATTCCTCTCCTTAGCTTTTTCTTCTTTTCCTTCTCTTCCTTCTCTTCCTTCTCTTCCTTTTCTTTCTCTAGGCTTTACTAATATTCTAAAAGAATGAAAAAAGACTGAGGGGTGTCCTTTATATAGAGAAAAACTCTCCATATAGAATCCTCTTTCAATTAGGAAAGCAATCCCTTAGTTTAGGAAAATTTCCAAAACTCAGAGTCTGATCTCACGGTCGATCATACGGTCGCATAAACCGTCAATTGTGGGGTCAAAATCATCGATCGTGGGGTTCTGGATTTGAGATTTTTGTTCCCTTCCTTATGGTCGACCATACCTACCCAATTATGCGACCTTAGGTAGGTTTTCAGTGTTTTTAACTCAATTCTTATACCTGGTTTGTGATCTATCTTCACACGCTCGGTCCACTTGGTCCAGGAATGATGGGAAGACCTAGCACGACACGGTTAGACCAAGTTAGTAGAGTGAGGGTCTTACACCTATGGTCGCATTACATGCGATCGTACTTGCAATCGTATGTTTCCTGAATTCTTTCCGAATGGTTGTGGTCGACTCTTTTCTCATCCTATGGTCGACCATAGCTGTGACCATACGTAGTCAAGTTAATTTTTACTTCTCAAATGATTTTTTCCTCATGGATCATCAATGGGATTCATCCTAAAATCATTCTATGACCTTTGATCATAGTTTATCCTTATCAATTATCCCTAATCTATTCTCTCATGGTTTTGCTTAGAAATTCCATAACTGAAATCGTTACATTAGATTCAATACATCAATTTGATGGAAAGGAACCTATCCTATCTGATCTATCCTACAGATTCAAGTCCATACCTTAAGCTTGTTATAGAGAGATAGAACTCTTCTCTGCAAAACCTTCCTTTCAACCTTCTTCTCCAAATCTCCTTCTCCTTCTCTTCCTCTCTCTCTCTTTCTCTCTTAGGTTTAGAGTTTCAATATGGGTTCTAAAAGAGTGAGAAAGGCTAAGGAACGTCCCTTATATAGAGGAAAAATCTCCATATAGAGTCTCACTTTAATTAGGAAAGAGTCCGCCTCAAATTAGGAAAGTTTCCTAAACACGGAGTTGGTTCTGGGTTTGTATGGTCGATCATACGGTCGCATAAATAGTCGACCATACCACCAAAACATGCGACCATAGGTCATACGGTCTCACTACAGTCGACCATAGGTGCGACTGTAGCCCTCAAATTTGCCACCATAGGCCCAAAATTTACTGATTTTTAGTTTTTAACTGGTTGCTTCCACACAAACTTAAACAGTCAACCATACCAACTAAATTGGACTTATTGCTTACCTCATCTTATGGTTTCTTCATACAATTGGTTTACTTCATTCAATTATGACGGGAAGATCGGTCACGACATGAGAATGTAAGGTTAAACCGGATTTGTAGCGTACGGGTCTTACAAGGGCATCAAGGGAAGTATTGGCGGTGTATGATCCAGACACTTTAGCTTTATCTCTATTCCATGGTGGGTGCATGTGGGATGACAATGGTGTTTAATCCATTGGACGGATTCATACACTCGTGTACAGAAGTGCAGTGGCTGTCAATCCTTTCTATAGCACAGTTGTAAACTTAAAACTAGACCAAAGATATAAATTGAATGCATGCATGTTTACGCATTATTTTGTTTGCTCACTGAGCCATGATGTATGCTCACCCAACGACGTTGTATATTTTTAATTGATGACACAGGTACCATCATGGAGGATTACATGAATGTGTCGTTATACAGACACGTGGCAGCTATGAACACACAAGCTGAGGAAGAAGCGCATGATCCGTCATGCGAATGCAATCAATGTGTTTTTGACTAGTTTTAGTATTATTTGAATAAGGAAACATGTAATTGATTATTTACTTTATGTCTTGAGTTATTTGGAGATAACTGGGTTTAAATATTTATTTATCATTGTTAGACCTCAATTTATTATTTATAAAAACTTTTGCTATTTAATTATTATCTCTGATTATTACTGTGGAGTGTATTTGGTTTTGTATGGTAGGTACGATCTATACGAGATCTTGGTTGAACCGTTGGTTCTTGTGACAGTTCATCACACTACTGGTTAGTCTAGAATTGAGGTGTGACAAACATGATAAGTGCCTTGTCCTCCTATTCAATCTTCATATCAAGAACAAACAACTCTGTTAGAATTCTGTTAAACTCGTCAATGTGCACTTTAAATTTCACTCCACCTAACAAGTGAAAGCCATATAATTGTTTCTTAAAAAATTTGATTTATCAATGTTTTGGACTTGTACTTGCTCTTTAACTTCATGCAAACTTCTTCTAGATCCTCTAAACCAATGACCTCACGAAGAGTGTTATCTGCCAGAAACAACTAGATCGTGTTGTTTGCTAGATTCTTTAACTCTAGCCACTCCTCATCCTTCATATTTTATGACTTGTCGGATTTTTTCTTGAGAGCCTTAACAGTCCCCTCCCACGTAAGAATATTTTTTACCTGTTTTTGCCATAATGTGAAATCATTGTAGCCATTGAAGGGTTCTATGGAGAAGTTTGAACCCTTCACCGCCGTCTGTAACCCGATCTTTACCTTCTGTGTCTGCCATCAACTTTCAAGAGCATCAATCACCGTTAATCTTGCACAAGACTGCCTGATCAATACCAACGACACCGAATCTGTCTGATTTGTGCCTTCCAATGAATTCATAGTACCCACAAACCCTTAGAGCAACAATCTCTACGTCTCTTCTGGTGTACAAAGCACGTACACCTGAGGCCGTATAATATACTCTTTCTTTCTCACTAACTTTTTTTTTCTCTCAACTTAAACCGTAAAAACAAGCCATTCTCCTACTTTACATGTGATTGTGAAATCAGGAAAGGAGAATTCTCTTTTAAAAAGAAACACAAAAAAACAAAGCTAATGATGTCACACCCCAATTCTGACTGAACCAGAAGTGTGAGTGAACCGCCACTGAACCAACAGTTCACACTAGGATCTCAATAAGACTATATCCACCATTACAAATCATTGCACATAACTATAATCAGAATATAAATAAATACAATGAAAGTTTTAAATTAAATAAACCGAGTACCTGTATTGATAAATAAAATAAATTATCCAATTATTCAAAATACCAAAACATAAATAAATAGCTTTACATCGTTTATAAAATCCAACTGAAATCAAATCACTCATATCCTAGAGGTACACACAGAAAGGGCACTCACATGAAGCGTCATGCTCGTCCTTCCCTGCTTGCACTTCTAAAGCAGCAACACCACCATACATTGGAGTATCCACGTAGTCTTCCACAGTATAGCCTGCATCAACAACTAAAAATGATGTATACACAAGGGTGAGCTCACAACTTAGCTCAGTAAGAAAATCAAACAATGCAACAATCAACATGCATGAATAACATTTACATTTTGGTCTGATTTTAAGTTTGCAATGTGTTATAGAAATGATTGGCGGCCACCACACCTCTATACATGAGTGTGTGAATCCACCCAATGGATCAAACACCACTGTTGTCCCACATGCACCCACCATGGAATAGGGATAGAGCTAAAGTGTCCAGATCACACACTGTCAACACTTCCCCTGATGTCCTACCCATACCAATACGTAAGCCCCTATTGGAGAGGGCTTACAAACTGGGCTCGCAACTAACCAATCCTATATGTCATCACAGTAGGGCCTATCCCAGTACAGCTCCCTATGGCATAGAGATAGGGCTCGAGTCTAGTAGTCAGGTCAGAGACCACAGTGCCACTTCCTCCCCCTGATACCCTACCCACACCAAGAATGCTAAGAGAGAAGAGATACGAAAATGTGCTAGTGTGAGGAATGATCCAAGACCCCAGGCCCTTTCCATTCCACACACTAACGAAAACAATCACTTGGCAAACAATCACATCTTAGCATAGCGAGTATGCATGAACAATATAATAACTGAAAGTAAAGATGACATGTGAGTATGCACAAACACCATTCCACAGAATAATAATTATTAACAACGTTTAACTGTTATTAAGTTATTAGGGTTTAGGTTCGATTCTCTTACCTGACGCTTCATTGCTAGCTTGCTCCGCATCACAGAATCCAAACTTGCTATCACAGGGTCCTACACGATGTTAGGGTTCAGTTAAAATTAGTTCCATAGGTTTTACGTTGGTAAAAAACCAACTGGGGTTGAAAACACCCCTCTCAGTGAATATCAATCGCAGGTATCGATCGCAGCACTGTGGGGAAAGGTGTGACCGGTATGGTCAACCGGTCCCCTAATGACCATTTTTCGAGAGGTACTAGTCGCAGTACCTATCGCACCTAGTGCAACCGGTATAGTCGATTGGTATGCCTCTGAAAGACCACCAACTTTTTGTTCGTCTTCTATTGGTCACCCATCCCTAGGGTTCTTCATATGCATTCTAGGCCTGAGCAACGAGTTAAGGTTGTTTTATGTTCCATTCAAGTTCTAGTTCCGATGATTCTTTGCCTAGAATTCGAATCTAGGGTTTATCGAACAATTAGGGTTTAATGGAAAACTAAGGGCTTTAGATCAATACCTAGCCTTGCATGGTATTGATCAGTCATGATCAATCATCTATAAGAGAGGTTCAAGCACTTACCGTTGGTTCACAACTATGGGTGTTCTTAGTCCAACGACGACTCCTCTTCCACCTTTCTTAGCTCCTTCTCCTCTTCCTATCTCTCTTTCTCTCCCCTCTAGGGTTTGTGATAACAATCAAAGAGGTTTAAGGAGGTTTAGAGGTCCTTAAATAGGCTAGGGTAGAGTTTAGGAAGTTTCCTACGTTAGGTAAGTGCTCTAGGCCTCGAGATTTGGTAAGCGGAACCCACGGAGATTCTTTTTCGGATATAACTAGTATGCCAAGCAGACATACCGGTCGACCGGTATATAGACCGGTATCATGAGACCGGTATAAATTATTTCTCTATTTTTGATCTATTTTTGTACCTGATTGTCATCCGCTCGTCCCGTCTGGTCCTAATATGATTAGAAGATCTGTTACGACATGAAATAGAGGTTTAGATTGGGTTCATGGAGTGCGGGTCTTTCAACTCCCCCACCCTTAAAAGAAATTTCGTCCCCGAAATTTACATGTAGGTCTCACAAATGATGACATTTTTTTATTTTTTTTCTTCTTTTCAAATCAAGACATGTTTTACCTTTCCAATGAATTCTTGTCTCCGTGAGAACAAAACCGCATCAACGAAGAAAGTTTTAAAAAATAACTTCCGCATCAAGCTACGCAGCCGAAACTACAAAGTGATTCCATCTAAAACCACTGGGCGCTTTCTTTGATTGCGAGTGACAATCTTTCCTCCTTCTTGATGAAACCTTGCACACCTCTCTCCTTCTAGATCCATAGCGATCTGTCGAACCTTAGATCTGATTCCACTTATTAAGGATGAAAATGCAACCAAGAGAGAAAGAACGAAGATCAAGCAAATACACACTATAAGACCTGCACGCCACGAACCCGGTTTAACCTTACATTTTCTTGTCGTGACCGGTCTTTCTATCATAATCGGCTCAAGTGAACCAATTGTATGAAGAAACCCAAGATAAGGTAAGCAACAAGTCAAATTTAGTTGGGGTGATTGATTGTTTAAGTTTGTGTGGAAGCAACCAGTCAAAAACTAAAAAACCAATAAATTTTGGTCGTGTGGTTGCATTTTTTAGGTATGTGGTCGACCACATGAGACTACACACATGAGACTACACAACGTGTGGTCGCATATTTGGGACATGTGGTCAACGGATTCTGCGACCACACGATGTTAAGACCAACTCTGAGTTTTAAAAACTTTTCAAATCTTGAGAGATCTCTTTCCTAATTAAAGTGAAACTCTATATGGAGGTTTTTCTCTATATAAAGGGCCTCCCTTAGCCTTTTTAACTCTTTTAGAACCCAAATTGAAACTCTAAACCTAAGAGAGAAAGAGAAAGGAAGAGAAGGGAGAAGAAGAAAAAGAGAGGAAAACTTTGAGAAATGTTTTATAGAGAAGAATTCTATCTCTTTACAGTAAGTTTAAGGTATGAACCTGTCTTTGTACAGCTAAATCAAATATGATAGGTTCATTTTCATCAAGTTGACGTGTTAAATCTAATATAATGATTTCGGTTATGGAATTTTTAAGGAAAACCATAAGTGAATAGGTTAGGGATAATTGAAAAGGTAAATTGTGATTAAAGGCCATAGAATGATCTTAGGATGAATCCCGTTGATAAGCCAAGAGGAGAAACTCATGTGAGAAGTAAAAATCAACCAAACTTTATATGGTTGCAGCTATGGTCGACCACAGGGTGACCAGAGGAGTCGACTATAGCTATTCGGAAGTTTTCCGAGAATCGTGTGGTCGCATGCTATGGTCGTATGATATGCGACCACGGGGGTCGACTACAAAGTGTGTGGTTGCATATACTAAGACCACGGGTTCAACCACACTTACTGACCACGATAGCAATAAGTATATTTTGAGACCGGAAAGGTTTTTCGCTCTTAACTTGCAGTAAACTTGAATCCTAACTTAAATACATTAATTGTTTAGGTTCCCAATAAATTCAAAGTGACTTTCAAAGCTTGGGAGAGAAATAAACATCAATCAAAGGTGAAGGAACAAGACCTAAACTAATTGGATAATAACAAATTATTTTATTTTATTTGTCTAATGCAATAGACCCGATTCTATGCTTGTATGCTTGTAATGTGTGATCGCCGCAACATGCCCAAATGCGGGAGCACTCATATAATCTTCCACGGTCATACCTACATCATCAACTAAAATATTTGAATTCGAAAAGGGTGAGCACACATCACAGCTCAGTGAGCAAACAAAACAATGCAACAAACATATGCATGCATTCAATTCATATCTGTGGTCTGGTATATAAGTTTTCAATGTGCTATAAAAAGGTTCGATGGTCGCCTCACCTCTATACACGAGTGTGTGAATCTACCCAATGAATATCGACATTGTCGTCCCACATGCACCCACCATGGAAACAGTGTACTCAATGGGTATCGACATTAAAGTACCACATGCTCCCATACCAACACGTAAGCCCCTATTGGTGAGGGCTTGCAAACTGGGCTCACAACTAACCAATCCTAATGTCAAATAGTGTATCCAAGGCCTCACCCTAGCATCCCTCAATACGTCCATAGAGATAGAGCTAAGGTCCCCCGGCAGAGTCAGAGACTACATGGTTCGAGACCACCTCCCCTAATGCCCTACGACGTAATAGCTCTGCTAAGATAATGGCGATACGACGATGTTAGTGGACAAGACTTGAGAGTAGAGATAGGACTAGAGTCTGGTGACCAGGACATACCATGATATCACGTCCTCCCCCTGATGCCCCACTCGCATCAAATACACTAACCACACACATACATTCACATGCCTATTCCTAGCATCATCATCATCATCACGTTATAAATAAACAGAATTAAATATGCATGAACATTAATAACAGGAATATTGGATGACATGTTGAATGCACATTACAAGCATACACGCATAGAATCAGTAATAGCATGGGACTTAATAAATAAAAATAGTTTATTATTAGCCAATTAGTTTAGGTCTTGTTCCCTCACCTTTGATTGAGTGTAGATCCTCTTTCAAGCTTTAAGAATCACTTTTAGATCACTAGGAAAACCTAACAAGTCGATAGATTTTAATTAGAATTAATTCCAACAGTTTTAAGCTTGTTGTACTGCTAGGGTCACAGGTTGGGTCGCAGGTAGGGTAGCAGTTTTCTAAGACCCCAGGGTGTAGGGTCGATCATAGGGTTGGTTATCCATCGACCCTAGGTGCGACCACAGCCTCCCTGGACTTTTCGAGAGCATGGGGTCGATCCTATGGTCTGGTAGGGTCGGTTACTAATTAACCCTACGTGCTACCACACGTAGTTTGAGTCGACCTTTCATCCTACAGTCCATTCTTTCATGTTTGAATGCTTTGACTTACTTTTATAGTCCATTCTATGATTGTTCTATGGCTCAAAACTTTAAGTTACACACTTTACTTTGTTTACAATGATTTCCTCCATGGATTCCATTGGAATCTATCCATGGATGGATGATTTGGGTTTCTCCTAGATCCTACCTTCTTCATAAACTATTCTAGGGTCTTACATAATTTATGGAGAATGTATTCATACCTTAAGCTTGCTGAGATTCAGAGATTTCTCTGAATTTCTTCTCCTTAGTCTTCTTCTCCAATTCTCCTTCTCTTCTCCTTCTCTTCTCTTTCTCTCACTTTCAATTAGGGTTTCAAAAGGAGTGAAAGAGACTAAGGGACGTCCTATTTATAGAGAAAAACCTCCTAAAACAAGTCCCATCGAGATTAGGAAAGCATCCCCTTGAAATTAGGAAAGTTTCCTAATTACGGTTTCAGTCTGTCATCCTAGGGTCGATGCTTGGGTCGCCGGATCCATCGACCCTAGGTTCTCAAGTCATCCGACCCTAGTACTGAAAAGTCATGGGTTGGACGTTGTTGAGGTGGGGTCGACCCTACCTGTTTAGGCATGCAACCCTACCCTCAAATTTACTATTTTTGGGTTAATTTCATACCTGGTCTTGTGATTTCCTTCACGTACTTGGTCCACTTGGCTCGACCATGATAGGTAGACCTGGTACAAGGTGGTGAGACCGGTTAGTTTGATACGGGTCTTACAGGTGTGGTGGCCACCAATCATTTTTATAGCACATTACAAACTTAAACAAACCAAAGATATGAATTGAATGCATGCATATGTTTGTTGCATTGTTTTGTTCACTTACTGTGCTCAAGTTGGAGAGCTGACCCTCATGCACGTAATTCTTTTTAGTTTCTGATATTGCAAGTGTTACTGTCGAAGATTATATCGTTGCGCCAACTTATGGACATGTGGCAGCTATGGATGTACAAGTTGTGGAGGACGAGCAAGACTTTCCAAATGAGTGTTTCAACTATGTTTATGCTTAGTGGCTAATTTTTGTATTTTGATACTTGTAATAGGTATTAATTATGTTTTGGTTACTTGGAGATAACTTGTTAAATATTTATTTATCATGTTAGACCTTAGTTCATTATTAATAAGACTTTCGTGATTTATTTATTTACTTTGATTATTATTGTGGAATGTGTTTGGTTTAACCAGGTGGGCACGGTCTTTACGAGATCCTGATTGAACCGTTGGTTCTTATGATGGTTTATCACACCACTGGTTAGTCCAGAATTGGGGTGTGACACACACAACACAGGATTTGTTGTGGTTCAACGCTTAATCCGGAATGCCTACCTCCATTACAGAGAAATAGAGAATTCTTTATTCACAAGAAAGCTCTACACTTTTCTCCACCTGACAAAGTGTTCTTCTTTGCTCAGACCTTATCTAGGGTTTTTCCCACAGACACAATATATAGGGATCCCTAGAAACCCTAATCCCATACAATTACAAGTATACCCCCGTATATGTAATGGACCCAAACCCTAATGCAATTGCAACTCTAGAATTATATGGACCACACAGAATACAAGACATCAACCCATTACTTAGTTGTTGGGTATTCAGATTCAGATTATGTTGCTGATTTGGATGCAAGAAGGTCATTGACAAGTTATACCTTTATAGTTGGTGGTTCTGTTGTCAGTTAGAAGGCTACTCTTCAACCTTCAGTTGCCTTATCTACCACAAAAGCGGAATATATGGCTTTGACAGAAGCAGCTAAGGAAGGCATTTGGTTAAAAGGGCTACTTAGTGATCCTGGTTTCCATCAGGACCAAGCTATAGTTTTTGTGATATTTTGTGAAGAAGGTTGGCAATGAAGACAGTTCGACAGATATGTTTACCAAAACGGTTCCGAGGAGTAAGTTTAAACATTGTTTGGATTTGCTTAATGTTGACAGTTGGAAATAACCTTAAGGCAGGGCGTTGCAGTAGTAATATTTGTAGATGTCTCTTCTGGGTATTTGAGAGGATTCAATTCAAGATGGAGATTTGTTGAGATATCTTGAATCCTGATTAGTTACAAGGGTAAAAGACAGTTACTTCTCCTGTAACTTACCTTATTGACAGTTGACCCCCAATGGTTTTGAAAAAGACAATTACCTCCCCTAACAAACTATTAAAATCCAAATAGCCCCACGCGTTAAGAATATTCCATTAGATGGTAATGGTGGGAGTCCAATATTTTTTTAAAGACCAAACTACCCTTTTTGAGAGATGAACTACCTATTTTACCCTTACTATTTAATAAGGTTACTACTTCCCCATTTGCTCACCACAGTCGAGCTTACATTTTTTTCGATTTCTAAACCCTTGAATCGCCTTCGTCTTCGGGGCTCTCCGCCGCTGCAAATCCTTAAATATTGAAGTAATTTCTCTTAAAATCTCTTCAGATTTTCAATCCCTATTTTCACTCCTATCTTCCCTCATCTTTCTCCCATTCCAGTCGCCCTTAGTTGATGGCCATTTTCTCTCCTATTCTTCTTCGGTTTCTTCTCTCCTAAAATCTATCCAGATTTTCAATCTCTATTTTCACTCCTATCTTCCCTCATCTTTCTCCCATTCTAATCATCTCCTATTCTTCTTCAGTTTCTTCTCTCCTAAAATCTCTCCAGATTTTCAATCCCTATTTTTACTCCTATCTTCCCTCATCTTTCTCCCTTTCCAATCGTCTCGTATTCTTCTACAGTTTCTTCTCTCCTAAAATCTCTCTAGATTTTCAATCCCTATTTTCACTCTTATCTTCCCTCATCTTTCTCCCATTCCAATCGTCTCTTATTCTTCTTCGGTTTCTTCTCTCCTAAAATCTCTCTAGATTTCCAATCCCTATTTTCACTCTTATATTCCCTCATCTTTCTTCCATTCCAGTCGCGCTTAATCCACGACCATTTTCTCTCCTAGTCTTCTTTGATTTCTTCTCATACTTCCTCTCCTGACAGCTTCTGCTCTTCCCTCAGTGTCGAAATCAAAAGCCAGATTAGTTACCGAATTCCATTTCTCCTCCCTTTCCTAGCTCTCTTTCTCTTCAAACCCCGATTCTTCCCCTTCTTTTTCTACTGCAACTGACTTCTCACAGGTTTTCTCTTCACCAAAATTTGGAGATCCCCAACCCCTTTTTTTTTCCTCCACCATTTTCTCTCACACCTCACTCTTCTCTCTTGATTCGGCAAGTACTTTAATTAACTCACCCATTATATATATCCAAAGGAATCAGGAGGGGCTGTTAGCAGGGAAGAGCGAAGGAGAACTAAAATATGAATTTTATATTAAGAATGAGAATCCAATATGATTAAACACAAATCATAATACCAACTCATGAAAATAAAAAATCAGAGCTTAATCAAGGAGTTTTGCCTCACTGGTCGCCTATAATCGCTCCGCTTGCATCTGAGTCCAACATATCATCTCCGCCAAAAAGAACGTGAGGGAGAATGAGAAGAAGATGAGATTAGGATTTATTTTAGTTGAGTATAAAAGGGTTATATTGATCTTTTAACAGTAATAAGATTTAAAGTAGGAATAAAAGGTTGAGGGTAGAGTTGTCTATAAAAAATTTAACTTTAACACCATTAAAAATTGGGGCTATTTGGAGTTTAATAGTTTGTTTAGCCATTGGGGGTCAACTGTCAATAAGATAAGTTACTAGGGAGGTAACTGTCTTTTTCCCTAGTTATAAAGTCTGCCCACATTATGGGACCTACTCACAATCTTCATCGGTGTGGGACTCTTTGACCTGCACAATTAGTGTAAGACTCTTTGACTACTGTTGCTAAGTTGGAATATGACTCTACAATTCTGTTTGAGGAGTATTGTATAAATTCCTCTTGTCTTAGGGTTTCAAAATATCACGAATTCTATGGGAATTCTCTCTGTAATCAGTTTTTTTTCTTTGAGATAGTGAAAGATTCGATCTGCTGCGGCTGTGAACGTAGCCCTCACATATTATGTTGGTGAACCACGTAAATATTTGTATTTTGTACGTGTGATTTTCTCTTTTCTATATTTTAATTCAGTAACAAGATTATTGTTTTTATCTCATATAATTGTTTTGGTAAAATATCTCATACAATTGTTATTTGAATAAATGTGTGAACTAAAATGGGGAATGTCATATATTTGTTTCTCACGAATAATGGAAAGGAAATGCAATACACCTTATGTAGATGCAAATATTGACAATTTTCATTAATTTGGAGGGATTTGTTGCAAGATTTTTGTTTGTATTTCATAAAGATAATTATTTTGAGTAAATGAGTGGATATAAATTGGGAATGTCTTGTCTTTGATTCTCATGAATAATTAAAAGAAAATGCTATGCACCTTCCGTGGATTTAAATATTGAATCTCTCCATTAATTTGATGGATTTATTACGAGAATTTGATTTCTATCTCATATGATTACTATTTTGAGTAAATTGGGGATGCCTTATTTGTTTCTTGTGAATAATGAAAGAAAATGTGATGCACGTTATGTAGATGCATATATCTATTTTCCCATTAATTTGATGAATTTATTACGAGATTTTTTGTTTTCATCTCATATGATTGTTATCTTGACTACATGAATGCACATAAATTAGGGGTGTCTGATTTTCCTAATATTTTTATTGAGTCATTGAAAATAAATCTGATACGGGTGATATCTCAGGATCCAAATCGTCTCCTGGGCAGGAGCCTACGATTTATCCAAGGGTTTGGGGATCAGTCTGCCCGCCTGTCAATACATGGGGAGGTGGGCAGGTTAAAATCCGACCCTTGGCAGGCGGCAGGTCGACAGGAGACGATTTGGATACGATACCTCATCGATTAATAGTGCAAAGTATCCATATTCTCCTGTCATGTATCATTTTTGTAATCACGCTTGCGTGTGTAGTACCATGCCTATGATTGTAGGTTACAAAATCTTTGTATCTAGTGAATAGTGAAAAAAAAATGCAATGCACCTTACTTAGATACATATATTTAATTTCTCCATTAATTCAATGTATTTATTACAAGATTTTGTTTCCGTCTCATATGATGGTTATTTTGAGTAAATGAGTTGTCATTGTTTTTTGTGAATAATGAAAGAAAATATAATGCACTTTGTGTAGAAGCAAAGTTTCTATGAATTTGATGAATTTATTATGAGATTATTGTTTTCATCTCATATAATTGTTATCTTGAGTAAATGGAGTGAACATAGATTGGGGGAAAAAAAATTAAAAAAAAATTTACATGTAAAATTTTACATCAAAACAAACGGAACTTTAAAAGACTTATTTTTTAAAATGAAACAAAAGAGAATCAATCAAAAAAAGATTAGATGTTCTAAATGCACCATAGAGGTGTAATTCAAAGTCTATTTTTCTTTTAGTTATTAGCGAGTAGCTTAATTGACAAGGGACCATGCCTCACGAAATGAAGGTCTTGAGTTTGTCTCATTTTTACCTCTTGGAACCACCCACACAAGGCTTGATGGTTTTCATGAATCATGGGCCAAACTGTTACATGTGAATAGTAAATTCCTCTGTAAAAAAAAAATGGTAAACAAAACTTTGAATATTACTCTACATATATATTTTTCAAAATCTTTTTTTTTTTTAATTTTAATTGTTAACTTGCGTTTAGAATCTGCATCTAAAATAAGAAACTTACAAATTTGAATGCTGACTTCAATCTCAGGTAAAGATACAACAAATTACAAAAAAAATAATAATAATAATTATAATAATAAATAAATAAATAAATAAATCTTAAAAAAAAGGTAAATAAATCTGACCCTTCAAATGGAATGTTTTGAAGATTTATACTTTAAGTGACAATCCACTAAAAGATACATTCAATTTCTCGTGATATGAGTAGCAATAGAGATTATGACTTGGTGGGCCCAGTCATTGGATACCTTCTCTTCTTGCACAGGTGGAAAGTGCATATTGTTTTCACCAACCTTAAAAAATAATTTCCTCACTTTACATCACTCCTATAAGCTTATAATAACCCACCTCTTCCTTTGATATACCAATAAAATACATAATAATGGGCAGACCTTTAATGGAGGGTCAAATTTCTTAAACCCATGACTTTAATTATACGTGGCAAGCATACATAGGGTCAAAGATGATCAAGGCCTTTCATTTTTGGTTTTACATTTTAAAAGAATGGATGGTAAGAGATCAGCATAAACCTATTAGTACTTAATAGTATAACTGTGGAAGTTGAAATTCACACAAGAAAGCAGTTACTAGCTTTAAAATCTACTTATAAAGGAATCGAAACTTTTGATCGGATGGTTAATCTTTTTTCTAGTAAAGCATAGGTTGGGAAATAGGTTTTGGGTTCAAGCTTCCTCGAATAGGGTTTCAACTATCACTAAGTAGGATTCAAATCATTTTATGCCCCTCATGTCAGTATGAGAAAATCTAATAACTGTCATCCATTATGTACGTATACTAATATATCAGTATATGTGCACAGTAAAACTAACAGTAAAACTACAAACACACTCTTCCTCATGCATGAGAGGATTCTATCCCACTATGCATGGCTTTAAAGTGTCTTTTAGTATTATAAAATCCTAACATTTTTTTCCACACTTATTAATGTAGATTTAGATTTTCTTGAATTACCAATGCTCCACAGCCTGTCCAGTATTGTTGGATCATGAGAGAGAGAGAGAGAGAGAGAGAGAGAGAGAGAGAGAGAGAGATCCAATGGGGTTGGGCAGGCTAGATGGGACTCGCTGTTGAAGATGATCTATCTATTTCTCATCTTGTGTTTCTTGTGTTGCCTTTGATTCAACTTCGTTGAAACTTGTCCCTGGTAAGCCTCTCTCTCTCTCTCTCTAAGTTATCGGATCGAGGAATGGAATTGGCCTTTGTCGAATTTGATTATGCCAGAATCAACCAAAAGTCACTGCTTGAATCCTAAGGCTTTGTTTTGTTGTAAGGGAAATTAAAGGGAAAGGAAGTGAAAAATTTTAACTTTAAAAGGAAACTTTTATAATTGTAACATAACATAATTGTATAAACTACCTAAATTTCTTAATATATTTAGTAATGATAATTGTTAAGATGTAAAATTTATTTTCCTTTTCAAATGCAAGGGATTTGGATGCAAAGTAAAAGTGCAAGTTAAATAACTAAATATGGAATGATTTAGAATTAATTACATAGTAATGTGATAGCATGTGCTATAATCATTATAAAAATTTTCATTTAAATTAAATTAACAAATTTCTTTTCCCTTCCCATCAATTCCCATTGCACCAAACAAAACCTAAAAGAAGCCCATTTTTTCAATTGGAAATCGACTTGAACCTAGAATCAAGGTCAGTTGATTCTGATTCTTTAATACCCTTTACATTACTCAAAATACACTTTAAATTCCACCCCCCCCTCTCTCTCTCTCTCTCTCTCTCTCACTCTCTCATACACACATCCCTCCTTTATGTCCCTCACACACTCACAAGTAGGAATATAAATGGATAATTGAGAATCCAAATTCGATTCACATCTGTATCCATTTAGAGATCTGTATCTAGATCCAAATTCAGATAATTCGAAACATAATTTATTCGATCCAAATAGATATCCAAGTAATAATAAAATAAATTTTTTGTAAAAACTAATAATAAAACACTAAGTTACTAATGGTCTTGAAAATTCTTGAAAAACAAACCATATCCAATAGGGAATGAAAAATTCTGATTATATAAATTAGAAGTGTAAACAGATGGATCCACATCCTCTCCTCCAAGAGAATTTGGAGGAGAGGTGGTGCTCTCATTGGACGGACAACACCTGAGGCTCGGGTGAATCCGAGATCAGCTTGTCGGCTCCGATTCATCTGAATCCAGGAGTCGTCCATTCAAATAGGACGCCACCTCTCCTCCAAGAGAATCTAGAGGAGAGGATTTGAATCTGTAAAGAGATGCCAAAAATCTAATTCGGATTTGCATTCATATTCAATTAGTGGTATCTATCACTACTCACGAGTATCTCTCTCTCTAGTTTAATAATTAATAATGTCTCACATCATCTTCCTTCGGCTAAATTCTCTCCCTAAATCTCACTTCTTCAATCCCTAAAATCAATATTTCTCTCTCACATTTTACTTCATACCTGGAGGAGCTAGGCGCTAGGCGCTAGGATCCTCTCCCGCAGCTGAACGGCCGGTGAGAGATCCGACAGCCGAGACTCACTGGGCATGCAGCCCATGCCCAGCAGAAGGAGACGACATCCTAGTATCGTTGCCCAAACCTGTGAAATTGATTAGACTCTCAGATTTGAAACTTTCTAACCAATATCCAGTTTCAGGAAATGCCACCTGTTCATGTGAATGGTTCTTGTAGTACTTTAAAAAAAAAAATATATATATATATATATATATATATATATATATATATATATATATATATATATATATATATATATATATAACATTAGGACTTTGGTTCAAATATATCTATTATCCTAAAATTGATAATTATACCTACTATCCCTAAATACCACACATGGTTACACAAAGGCCTGTTAGTTTTTTTTTTTTTTTTCTATTAATTGTTCATGTTAATACGATTTTATTTTTTAAGGTCCAAAAAACCCTTATAGATATTGTAAAAAGACTATAATAATATAAAATAAAATAACATGAGTGTTTTTTTATATAAAAGTTTGGGAGGATGCTTTGATCATTTCATTGTTTCATATTTAAAAAGGTTTAAAAATATGTTTCATCTATTTTTTTTGTACATATAATAAAGGTAAAATTATCTTTAAAATTTTTTTATTTAACACTATTAGAATTTGGGATGCAATTATAATTGTTGTTAACTTTAGTATAGACGAGCTTCTATAAAATGCATCTCACTAACTTAAAAATGGCTTGGAATTCAGTGAGGAGTATCGGTCAACAATTAGATTGGAATATACTCGATACATCCCAAACTTTGATCACACTCTAGAGCTAACCAAAGGTCGTAAATTGCCCCCTCCAAGAAGAGATCCCCACTGAGTGTGAAGCCTTTTTGAGAAAACGATAATGGCTATGATTGACTGTTAAAAGAATTGTAAAGAAGGAAAGTAGAAATTTTAAACTTAAAAAAAAAAATTATAATTTTTATAGCATATAGTATGTAATTCAAATCATTTTAAATTTAGTTATTGCATTACATTTTATTTTGCATTCAAATCTTGCATTTGAAAAATAAAATAAATTTGACATCTAATAAGTATTATTATTAATAAGAATTTTAAATAATTTATATTTTTATTACAAAAAAAAATTTTATTTAAAATTTTTTATTTTTCTTTTTTTGGAACCAAACTGAGCCTAACTAAGATGACCTCCAACCAGGAGTAAGAAATGATGACAACGTGTTATTTTATATTTGGAATAATTATGGTACATTCCTGTGCTTGAATGAATGAAAGGCTCATCAGCCATCATACTTGATATTGAACA
>CM053270.1:58998330-59031429 GCA_028583415.1 Protea cynaroides
TTATATGAGTGCTCCCGCATTTGGGCATGTTGCGGCGATCCTGGTTGAACCGTTGGTTTTATTAGTGGTTCATCACACCATTCTGAACAGTACGGAATTGGGGTGTGACAACTTGGTATCAGAGCTCTCAGGCCCTGTTTACTAAACCGATATACTTTCACAAACGTTCGTGAACTGACTTAGGATAAATTTAAAAGCTTTAATAAAAACACACTGTAAGCACCTGTGTTTTTTGAGACAAAATTAAGAAAAAGAATAATATACATATAAAGGGAGACAAGTTTTATATACATCAAACTAAAAGCAAGTTTATATACATTTCCAAAGCAGAGTACAGTCCACAACCTGGACAGTTACTCTGTAATACAATAAAAGAAAAGAATACATCAGGGAGCTAGAGGTGATGGAGGAGGCGGTGCCTCACGATCTCTGTCATAGTCCTCAGCATAGACCCTAGTCAACCAGGCTACCTTAGTCAGGGTTGTTTGGAGACTAGTCGTCAACGCAGCCATCCGCTGATCAGACGCACGTTGAGCATCTAGAAGCTCTCCCACTCTCAAATCCGTCACGCGCTGAGCCTCCCTGATCTCACGCAGTAATCCCATCATATCATCAGATGGTGGGCGTAAAGGACCAGCCATGCGTGAAGGAGGCTGAGATGGACCAGCTCCAATAGAATGTAGCGGTGATGGAGAAGGTATGGAGTCCACATCCATGTACATAAGATCCTTATCCTCAGCATCACCCTCGTTCCTCCCACGGGCGCACCGGGCGTTCCTCTCCACATCACTGACCTGAGCATCCCGCATGTCCATCCTACAGATGGCCTCCCAATCCAGAACCGATGAGAAGGTCTTCTCTAAAATCCTCTCATCTACTAAATCAACACCTAGGCGGGTAAGCAGGGTGGTGATCAAACATCCATAGGGCACATTGCCTATCTGACCAGGCAGCATAGCACAGATCATCGTCCTCATAATAATGTAAGGGAGGCAGACAGACTGCCTAGTACAGATACAGTAAAGTAAGTATTGGGTCAACTGGGAGATCCTCTCGTAATGTCCACTCTGGGGTATCAGGTTGTGCTGGATGATCTTACAGTACACCCGAGGCTCTGGATGTAGGTTGATCGCTTTCATCTCCCAGCGATCCTCTCTGATAAGTTGGCAGTCTATTTCAGTCCACATCTCCAAGGAAAAGAACTGGGGCTCCCTGGGAGCACAATACACCAAAGGGCCATCATGTGATATGCCCAAAAGATCAGCTAACTGCTGGCAGTCAAAGAAAATCTCTACTCCTTTGACGTAGCTTGTGATCCTGAGCTCCCTACCCCTCTCAGTGTCATTGTGATCTCCCACCACCTGGAGATTACAATAAAACTGTCTCACCAGATCCGGACAGGTACAGGCGTCGTAGGTAATCACGAGAAGCCAGCCCATGTCACCAAATGCTCTCTCCACGTCGAACAAGGCTAGACTAGCCAAGTCCACACGACGACCTCCCTCTACCTTCTTATGAGCATAATGAGCATACTGAGCTTCGGCCTCGTTGGAGCGGAAGAGGACTTGGTCACGAGACCTTGGAACCTTGGTACGAACCATGTTATCTGCCAAAGCAAAGAAAAATAGATAATAGATCAGTAATGGTGAAAAACCTAAAATTTTTGGCATTATAATGGCATAAATTGGTCAAAAGCCTCACTTTTCACCCATACATTTGGGCAGGAGGACTTACATAGGTTTTAAACTATCCTGCAAGGCTCATACAGTAGGAAATTTAAATCTGAGAGATCGAATTTGAAGAAATTTCAATAAATTAGAAAAATATCAAAAATTAGGGCAAAAATGGAAAATTTCAAGTTTCTCGACAACCAACCGATGAAACTCAAATATTTTTGAGGGCTTTCGTCCATTGGGTGACCAATAGCAAAAGCCCCCAATAAAAATGAAATTTTTACGATTGGAAAAAGTTTAATTTGAAGAAAAGATGTTAATGGGCAAAAACTTAGCTAGAAAGCAATTAAAACATGAAACAGTAGAGAACATACCTGTAGAGAAGGAGTGGTAGTCACGAACGAAGGTTAGAATCACCAAACAGGTAGGGGTCGTTACTGTAACAACTCAGAGAAATGTGTTGAGTTGGAAAACAGAAGAAAGAATGGGAAATGAATCCAAAATCGGGGTTAAAAACCTGATTATGGATCGTAGGGTCGCATAATTCGACCAAGACATGCGACCCTACCTCCGACCCCCCCATCGACCCTAGCCTCTCGGTAATCTGACAGAGAACTAGGGGTCGACCCTAGGGTCAGACATATACCGACCCTACCATCGACCCTAGGCTCTCGGTAAGCTGACAGTGATTCTCAGGGTCACATAATGATTGACCCTACCATCGACCCTACGTTGGAAAATACAATATTTTTGACAGAATGATCTGAAAAATTTGAAAATGATATTGATTAGTTGAATTTTTTACTAGAGAACAATTATATTGATTGCCTCACATGTGCTACGATCGTTTACAGGCACTACCATCATCAGAATAGAAAATGGCAGGGCGAAGAGTGACCAGACAAAATCGTAACTCTATTCCACCACCACCACCTGTGGAGGAAGACAGCCATATACATCCTAAGACACAGGAGAATCTGAATACGGTACCATCCGTGGTTAATGGCCAGACAAATACTACCAACTTGCCAGCCCCACCTACAGACCTGGCTACAGCCGTAATGAACTTGACACAACAGCTGCAGTAAATACAACAGGTACAAGCTACTATGCAAGCTGCCATAGGCATGGCTTTCCCAGCTACATAGATGACACCGATGCCAACAGGACAGGCAAGCACAATATCGGGGGAACGTAACACGGTACCCCATGCACCTCAAACTCCGATCATGCAGGCTCAAGTGCAGAACCTGGAAGTAGCTCAAGGTAGCTATCAGTACCAACCACCTATGTATGGGGCCTACGCTCCATATCAACTAGACCACTCCAGGCTGGTTGAGCGTTTCTTGAAGATGAAGCCCAAGGAATATAATGGTAAGCCAGCTGATCCTTTGTGGCCAGCACACTGGATTGATGAGATGGAGAGGAATTTTATGATGATGATAGTGAATGAGGAAGAGAAAGTATTGTGTGCAACATTCATGCTGAAAGGCGATGCACACCACTAGTGGAAGTCCACACGGACTTATCTGTTAACAAAGCACGCCCAACTGACTTGGGGTATATATAAGGAGGCATTCTTTGAGAAGTACTTTCCTAGAAGTTTCAGAGATTCTATGGAAAAAGAGTTCCTGAGTTTGTATCAGGGACAGATGACTATCGGTGCATATCAACAACGTTATGAGGAGCTGTTCTTCTTTGCACCAGTTAGTATGCAAGCGGAGGATACGAAGACCCGAAGGTTCGTCATGGGACTTAGGGAAAGTATTCGTGAACATGTTTTGGGCTTGGAAAAGAAAATTTACAATGAAGCAGTACAAATTGCTCGAGTAATAGAGTCGAGCCAGAAAGAGAGCTATTTTGCTCAAAACAGGGGTATTAAAAGGCCAACTGGAACTTCATATAACGGAGGGAATACAAGGACATTAAAACCCTTCCGTACTCAAGGCTTCAATGCTGCAGCCAAGACTACTTCAGCAGCCCCATCACAACCAAAACAAAATGGTGAAGGAATAAGGTGTTTTAACTGCAATCAAGTGGGACATATTTCAAGGGAGTGTCCTAAGCCCAGGAGGCAACTACAGCAAGGACGAGTTTATGCTGTTACATCTGAGGATGCTGCCACATCGCCTGATGCAGTCACCGGTATGACCTAAACCTTTCATTTTGTGTTACGTTGTGTGAGCATGTAGACTAAATTAAAATAAATCACAGCTATCGTACCTATTAATGGCATTTCCGCCAGAGTACTCTTTGATTTAGGAGTTACTCATTCTTTTATATCTGTGTCATTTGGAAAGAAGCTGAACCTACCCCTCAAATCTTAAGACTATAAACTGCTTGTACGATCACCGATGGGATTAGAAGTGGAATTAGAAAAAGGTTATGAACCATGTCCAGTTCTTATTGACGAGAAAACTTTGGATGCAACCTTGATTCAACTTGAGATGGCAGACTTTGACGTCATCTTGGGAATGGACTGGTTAGCTCGGCATTCTACAAACCTATTATGTGCCAAAAAGAAACTGACATTTAAAGACAAGGAAGAAGCGGAGTTCAGTTTTGGGGGAACCAAACTTCCCCATAAACGAAAACTCATCCTCTCTGCATTAAAGGCTAGGAAATGCCTAGAGAAAGGAGGAGTTGGGTATCTAGTATCAGTGGTCGACCTCACAAAGGAAGCACCACGAATGGAGGATATTGATGTCGTGCGTAACTTTCCAGATGTATTTCCTGAAGAACTACCAGGGTTACCACCCGACCGAGCTATAGAGTTTGTTATAGATCTGATACCCGGAGCCGTACCAGTGTCTAAAGCACCTTATCGAATGGCTCCTACCAAACTGAAGGAATTAAAAGTACAGTTACAAGAACTACTGGACAAGGGTTACATTAGGCCTAGCATATCACCATGGGGAGCGCCAGTATTATTCTTAAAGAAAAAAGATGGCAGTGTTCGACTATGTATAGACTACTGGGAACTGAATAAGCTGACAATTAAGAATCGATACCCATTGCCTCGGATCGATGACTTGTTCGATCAGTTGCAAGGTGCCAAGGTGTACTCCAAGATCGATCTTCGGTCAGGATACCATCAGTTGAAGATTAAGGACGGTGATATTCCCAAGACAGCATTCAGGACAAGATATAGTCATTATGAATTTTGGTCATGTCTTTTGAATTGACTAACGCACCAGCAACTTTTATGGAACTTATGAATCCGGTATTCCATGATATGTTGGATACGTCGGTCATTGTATTCATTGATGATATATTGGTCTACTCTAAAGACAAGGAAACTCATATTAGGAATCTAAGCGCCGCTCTGCAGCGATTACGAAAAGAGAAGTTTTACGCCAAATTTACAAAGTGTGAGTTTTGGCTAAATGAAGTCGCTTTCCTAGGCCATGTTGTCTTTGCTGAAGGAATTAAAGTGGATCCTAGCAAGATTGAAGCCATTGTGAAGTGGAAAGCACCGAAGAGCGTTGCAAAAATTAAAAGTTTCTTAGGTCTAACTGGGTATTATCGACGATTCGTGGAAGACTATTCCCGAATTGCCGTACCTCTCACCAATTTGACTAAGAAGGACGAAAAGTTTGTTTGGACTGATAAATATGAGAAAAGTTTCCAAACGTTGAAGGCTAGATTGATATCTGCTCTGGTCTTGACTATTCTGATACCAGGACAGCCATTTATTTTGTACACTGATGCATCATGATTGGGTTTAGGATGTGTACTTATGCAAGGAGAACAAGTAATTACATATGCCTCAAGACAACTGAAGACACATGAGAAGAACTATCCCACTCATGACTTGGAATTAGCGGCAGTGGTAGCTGTCAAGATATGGAGACATTACTTGTACGGAGAGAAATTTCAGATTAAATCAGATCATAAGAGTCTTACTTATCTCTTTAATCAGAAGGAGTTGAATATGAGACAAAGAAGATGGCTGAAACTATTGAAAGACTACGATTGTGATATCCAGTATTATCCGGGAAAAGCTAATGTGATAGCTGATGCGCTGAGTAGAAAAGCAATGATAAAATCTCAAGGAGAGGTTAACACAACTGCCGCAATGTGTACTATCGGAAAAGTGTTCAATTACGGTAATGAGCAGTTCATGTTAGATGCATCGGGTGAACCAACCAACCAAGGGTTTATTCATCGGTTTTTGAATATGTTTGTCACATTGAAGATTGTACCTTATATATTTGATGAAGTGAAAACAGCTATTAAATCAGACCCTTCTCTAAGAACGGTACAAGAGGACATTGAAAAAGGTAGGACTATCCCTGAGTTCGCCTTGGACGATGAAAAGGTATTGAGGTACAAAGGAAGAATATGTGTACCTGAAACAGAAAGTTTGGACATTAGACATCGACTAATGAAGGAAGCCTATACCACCGTCTATTCGATACATCCTAGAAGTACAAAAATGTATCATGATTTAAAGAAATTATATTGGTGGAGAGGAATGAAAGCAGATGTAGCTAAATTCGTGTCCCAATGCCTAAATTGTCAAAGAGTGAAGGCTGAATGACAAAGGCCTGCAGGACTGTTACAACCGTTATCGGAACCAGCATGGAAATGAGACTGTATCACTATGGACTTCGTCACTGGGTTACCATTGACTCCCCGAGTAGTGGACGCGGTTTGGGTGATTGTAGACCGCCTGACTAAAACGGCTCGATTTATAGCTATACGACCTTAGTATACACTGGAGAGGTTAGCTAAGTTGTATGTGGATAATATTGTCAGATTACACGGTATACCTGAAAGCATTGTGTCCGACAGAGATCACGATTTACTTCAAAGTTTTGGGAAGGATTTGCAAAAGGCTATGTACAACATTGAAGTTTAGTACTGCATTCCATCCTCAGACAGACGGACAGTCGGAGCATACCATTCAGATTTTAGAGGACATGCTTTGAGCCTGTGTAATTGATTTTAAAGGATCATGGAATGAAAAATTACCATTGATCGAGTTCGCTTGTAACAACGCTATCAGGCTACTATACAGATGTCACCCTATGAAGCACTGTATGGTAGAAAGTGTTGAACTCCTTTGTTTTGAAATAAAATTGGAGAATGTAGCATTGTTGGACTAGAATTTGTTGAAGAGACATGTCGAGTAGTCAACATTATCAAGGAAAGATTAAGAACGGCTCAGAATCGTCAGAAATAGTATGCATATACTCGACGCCGAGACCTTGAATTTGCCATAGGTGATAAGGTATTCTTGAAAGTATCACCTATGCGAGGTTGAAAACGATTCGGACAGAAAGGGAAGCTAAGTCCAAGATATGTTGGGCCATATGAGATTCTAGCTAAACGTGAAAAAATGGTATACCAGTTAGCGCTACCACCATCTATGTCAAGTGTGCATGATGTATTCCATGTTTCATTATTGAAGAAGTACGTCAGAGATCCAACGCACATTTTGATAGTAGATCCACCTGATTTGACTGATGATTTGACATTTGAAGTAGCACCAAGTGAAATCACCAATCGAAAGGTTCAACGACTACGCAACCGTGACATCTATTATGTTAAAGTCACCTGGAGAAGCAGAGATATAGAAGAAATGGTTTTGAAAAAGACAGTTACCTCCCTTAAACAAACTATTAAACTCCAAATAGCCCCAATTTTTAACGATGTTAAAGTTAAATTTTTTATAGACAACTCTACCCTTAACCTTTTATCCCTACTTTAAATCTTATTACTGTTAAAAGACCAATATAACCCTTTTATACCCAACTAAAATAAACCCTAATCTCATCTTCTTCTCATTCTCCCTCACGTTTTTTTCGGTGGAGATGATATGTTGGACTTAGATGCAAGCAGAGCGATTACAGGCGACCAGTGAGGCAAAACTCCTTAATTAAGCTCTGGTTTTGATTTTCACGAGTTGGTATTCTGATTTGTGTTTAATCATATTGGATTCTCATTCTTAATATGAAATTCATATTTTGGTTCTCCTTCGCTCTTCCCTGCTAACAGCCCCTCCTGATTCCTTTGGATATATATAATGGGTGAGTTAATTAAAGTACTTGTCGAATCAAGAGAGAAGAGTGAGGTGTGAGAGAAAATGGTGGAGAAAAAAAAAAGGGGTTGGGGATCTCCAAATTTTGGTGAAGAGAAAACCTGTGAGAAGTCAGTTGCAGCAGAAAAAGAAGGGAAAGAATCGGGGTTTGAAGAGAGAGAGGAGAGCTAGGAAAGGGAGGAGAAATGGCATTCGGCAACTAATCTGGCTTTTGATTTCGACACTGAGGGAAGAGCAGAAGCTGTCAGGAGAGGAAGTACGAGAAGAAATCAAAGAAGACTAGGAGAGAAAATGGTCGTGGATTAAGGGCGACTGGAATGGAAGAAAGATGAGGGAATATAAGAGTGAAAATAGGGATTGAAAATCTAGAGAGATTTTAGGAGAGAAGAAATCGAAAAAGAATAAGAGACGATTGGAATGGGAGAAAGATGAGGGAAGATAAGAGTGAAAATAGGGATTGAAAATCTAGAGAGATTTTAGGAGAGAAGAAACCGTAGAAGAATAAGAGACGATTGGAATGGGAGAAAGATGAGGGAAGATAGGAGTAAAAATAGAGATTGAAAATTTGGAGAGATTTTAGGAGAGAAGAAACTGAAGAAGAATAGGAGATGATTGGAATGGGAGAAAGATGAGGGAAGATAGGAGTGAAAATAGAGATTGAAAATCTGGATAGATTTTAGGAGAGAAGAAACGAAGAAGAATAGGAGAGAAAATGGCCGTCAACTAGGGGCGACTGGAATGGGAGAAAGATGAGGGAAGATAGGAGTGAAAATAGGGATTGAAAATCTAGAGAGATTTTAAGAGAAATTGCTTCAATATTCAAGGATTTGCAGCGGCGGAGAGCCCCGAAGACGAAGGCGATTCAGGGGTTTGGAAATAAAAAAAAATGTAAGCTCGATTATGATGAGCAAATGGGGAAGTAGTAACCTTATTAAATAGTAAGGGTAAAATAGGTAGTTCATCTCTCAAAAAGGGTAGTTTATTCTTTAAAAAAATATTGGACTCCCATCGTTACCATCTAATGGAATATTCTTAACGCGTGGGGCTATTTGGATTTTAATAATTTGTTTAGGGGAGGTAACTGTCTTTTTCAAAACCATTGGGGGTCAACTGTCAATAAGGTAAGTTACAGGAGAGGTAACTGTCTTTTACCCTTATAACTAATTAGGATTCAAGATATCCCAATAAATCTCCATCTTGAATTGAATCCTCTCAAATACCCAGAAGAGACATCTACAAATATTACTACTGCAATGCCCTACCTTAAGGCTATTTCCAACTGTCAACATTAAGCAAATCCAAACAATGTTTGAAGTTACTCCTCGGAAACATTTTGGTAAACATATCTGTCGGACTGTCTTCATTGCCAACCTTCTTCACAAACTATCACAAAAACTATAGCTTGGTCCTGATGGAAACCAAGATCACTAAGTAGCCCTTTTAACCAAATGCCTTCCTTAGCTGCTTCTGTCAAAGCCATATATTCCGCTTCTGTGGTAGATAAGGCAACTGAAGGTTGAAGAGTAGCCTTTAAACTGACAACAGAACCACCAACTGTAAAGGTATAACTTGTCAAGGACCTTCTTGCATCCAAATCAGCAACATAATCTGAATCTGAATACCCAACAACTAAGTATTGGGTTGATGTCTTGTATTCTGTGTGGTCCATATAATTCTAGAGTTGTAATTGCATTAGGGTTTGGGTCCATTACATGTACAAGGGTATACTTGTAATTGTATGGGATTAGGGTTTCTAGGGATCCCTATATATTGTGTTTCTGGGAAAAACCCTAGATAAGGTCTGAGGAAAGAAGAACACTTTGTCAGGTGGAGAAAAGTGTAGAGCTTTCTTGTGAATAAAGAATTCTCTATTTCTCTGTAATGGAGGTAGGCATTTCGGATTAAGCGTTGAACCACAACAAATCCTGTGTTGTGTGTGTCACACCCCAATTCTGGACTAACCAGTGGTGTGATAAACCATCATAAGAACCAACGGTTTAACCAGGATCTCGTAAAGACCGTGCCCACCTGGTTAAACCAAATACATTCCACAATAATAATCAAAGTAAATAAATAAATCGCGAAAGTCTTATTAATAATGAACTAAGGTCTAACATGATAAATAAATATTTAACAAGTTATCTCCAAGTAACCAAAACATAATTAATACCTATTACAAGTATCAAAATAAAAAATTAGCCACTAAGTGTAAACATAGTTGAAATACTCATTTGGCAAGTCTTGCTCGTCCTCCACAGCTTGTACATCCATACCAGCCACATGTCCATAAGTTGGCGCATCGATATAATCTTCGACAGTAACACTTGCAATATCAGAAACTAAAAAGAATTACGGGCATGAGGGTCAACTCTCCAACTTGAGCACAGTAAGTGAACAAAACAATGCAACAAACATATGCATGCATTCAATTCATATCTTTGGTCTCTTTAAGTTTGTAATGTGCTATAGAAAGGATTGGTGGCCACCACACCTATAAGACCCGTATCAAACTAACCGGTCTTACCACCTTGTACCAGGTCTACCTATCATGGTCGAGCCAAGTGGACCAAGTACGTGAAGGAAATCACAAGACCAGATATGAAATTGACCCAAAAATAATAAATTTGAGGGTAGGGTCGCATGCCTAAACTGGTAGGGTCGGCCCCACCTCAACAAAGTCCAACCCATGACTTTTCAGTATTAGGGTCGGATGACTTGACACCCTAGGGTCGATGGATCTGGCGTCCCAAGCATTGACCCTAGGATGATAGATTGAAACCGTAATTATGAAACTTTCCTAATTTCATGGGGATACTTTCCTAATATCGATGGGACTTGTTTTCGGAGGTTTTTCTCTATAAATAGGACGTCCCTTAGTCTCTTTCATTCCTTTTGAAACCCTAATTGAAAGTGAGAGAAAGAGAAGAGAAAGAGAATTGGAGAAGAAGACTAAGGAGAAGAAATTCAAAGAAATTTCTGAATCTCAGCAAGCTTAAGGTATGAATACATTCTCCATAAATTATGTAAGACCCTAGAATAGTTTATGAAGAAGGTAGGATCTAGGAGAAACCCAAATCATTCATCTATGGATAGATTCTAATGGAATCCATGGAGGATATCATTGTAAACAAAGTAAGTTGTGTAACTTGGAGTTTTGAGCCATAGAACAATCATAGAATGGACTATAAAAGTAAGCCAAAGCATTCAAACATGAAAGAATGGACTATAGGATGAAAGGTCGACTTAAACTACGTGTGGTAGCATGTAGGGTTGATTAGTAACCAACGCTACCAGACCATAGGATCCACCCCATGCTCTCGAAAAGTCCAGGGAGGCTGTAGTCGCACCTAAGGTCGATGGATAACCGACCCTATGACCGACCCTACACCCTGGGGTCTTAGAAAACTGCTACCCTACCTACGACCCAACCTGCGACCCTAGCAATACAGCAAGCTTAAAACTGTTGGAATTAATTCTAATTAAAATCTATCGACTTGTTAAGTTTTTCTAGTGATCTAAAAGTGATTCTTAAAGCTTGGGAAATGATCTACACTCAATCAAAGGTGAGGAAACGAGACCTAAACTAATTGGCTAATAATAAACTATTTTTATTTATTGAGTCTAATGCTATTACTGATTCTATGCGTGTATGCTTGTAATGTGCATTCAACATGTCATCCAATATTCCTGTTATTAATGTTCATGCATATTTAATTTTATTTATTTATAACGTGATGATGATGATGATGATGTTAGGAATATGCATGTGAATGTATGTGTGTGGTTAGTGTGTTTGATGTGAGTGGGGCATCAGGGGGAGGACATGATATCATGGTATGTCCTGGTCACCAGACTCTAGCCCTATCTCTACTCAAGTCTTGTCCACTAACATCATCGTATCGCCATTACCTTAGCAGAGCTATTACGTCGTAGGGCATCAGGGGAGGTGGTCTTGGACCGTGTAGTATCTGACTCTGCCGGGGGGCCTTAGCTCTATCTCTATGGACGTATTGAGGGATGCTAGGGTGAGGCCTTGTATACACTGTCTGATATTAGGATTGGTTAGTTGCGAATCCAGTTTGCAAGCCCTCGCCAATAGGGGCTTACGTATTGGTATGGAAGCATGTGGTACTTTAATGCCGATACCCATTGAGTACACTGTTTCCATGGTGGGTGCATATGGGACGGCAATGCCGATATTCATTGGGAGAATTCACGCACTCGTGTATAGAGGTGAGGCGGCCACCGAACCTTTCTATAGCACATTGCAAACTTATATACCAGACCATAGATATGAATTGAATGCATGCATATGTTTGTTGCATTGTTTTGTTTGCTCACTGAGCCGTGATGTGTGCTCACCCTTTTCGAATTCGAATATTTTAGTTGATGATGCAGGTATGACCGTGGAAGATTATATGAGTGCTCCCGCATTCGGGCATGTTGTGGCGATGGACGCAGAAGATATAATGGAGACGCATGATTCGTCATGCGAATGCAACTCATGCGTTTTCGATTAGATTTTAGTTTGATTATTGAATAAATATAATTGATTATTTTATTTACTTATGTCTCAGTCAATGACAGATAATTGATATTTTATTTATGATTATCACATTTAGATTCTCAGTTCATTTAATATTTAAGACTTCCGCTATTGTGTATTTACTCTGATTATGGTTGTGGATGTGTATGGTTTAGGGAAATGGACACAGCCTATTTGAGATTCTGGTTGAACCGTTGATTTATTAGCAGTTCATCACAACATTCTGAACAGTCCAGAATTGGGGTGTGACAGCACCTCTATACACGAGTGTGTGAATCTGTCCAATTGATCAAACACCATTGTCGTCCCACATGCACCGACCATGGGATAGAGATAGAGCTAAAGTGTTTGGATCACACACCTCCAACACTTTCCCTGATGCCCTACCCATACCAACAAGTAAGCCCTTGCTGGGGAGGGCTTACAAACTGGGCTCGCAACTAACCAATCCTAATGCCATCCAAATGTATCCAAGGCCTCACCACAGCATCCCTCAATACGTCCATAGAGATAAGGCTAGGGCTCCCTGACATAGTCAGAGACCACACTGTCCGAGACCACCTCCCTTGATGCCCTACTACGTAGTAGTTCTGCTAAGGTAATGGCGATACGACGATGTCAGTAGGCAATACTTGAGTAGAGATAGAACTAGAGTCTAGTGATCAGGCTGAACCACAATGCCATGTCCTCCCTCTGATGCTCCACTTGCATCCAACACACTAACCACATATACAATCACATACCTATTCCTAGCATCATCATTATTATATTATAAATAGACAGAAATAAATATACATGAATAGAAATAGCAGTAATATTGGATGACATGTGAGATACACATTACAAGCATACAAGCATAGAATCATTCATTACATTAGACAAATAAAATAAAATAATTTGTTATTATTCAATTAGTTTAGGTCTTGTTCCTTCACCTTTGATTGATGTTTATTTCTCTCCCAAGCTTTGAAAGTTACTTTGAATCTATTGGGAACCTAAACAATTAATGTATTTAAGTTAGGATTCAAGTTTACCAAGTTACAGTAGTCGAAAACCTTTTCTGGTCTCAAAATATACTTGCTGTTATCGTGTGGTCATAAGTGTGGTTGAACCTGTGGTCTTAGTATATGCAACCACACACTTTGTAGTCGACCCCTGTGGTCGCATATCATGCGACCATAGCATGCGACCACACGATTCTGGAAAACTTCCTGAATAGCTATAGTCGACTCTCTGGTCACCCTGTGGTCGACCATAGGTGCAACCATACAAAGTTTAGTTGATTTTTACTTCTCACATGAGTTTCTCCTCTTGGCTTATCAACGGGATTCATCCTAAGATCATTCTATGACCTTTAATCACAATTTACCTTTTCAATTATCCCTAACCTATTCTCTTATGGTTTTCCTTATAAATTCCATAACCGAAATCATTATATTAGATTCAACACGTCAACTTGATGAAAATGAACCTATCATATCTGATTTAGCTGTACAAAGATAGGTTCATACCTTAAACTTACTGTAAAGAGATAGAATTCTTCTCTATAAAACCTTTCTCAAAGTTTTCCTCTCTTTTTCTTCTTCTCCTTCTCTTCCTTTCTCTTTCTCTCTTAGGTTTAGAGTTTCAATTTGGGTTCTAAAAGAGTGAAAAAGGATAAGGGAGGCCCTTTATATAGAGAAAAACCTCCATATAGAGTTTCACTTTAATTAGGAAAGAGATCTCTTAAGATTTGAAAAGTTTTCAAAACTCAGAGTTGGTCTTAACATCGTGTGGTCGCAGAATCCGTTGACCACACGTCCCAAATATGCGACCACACGTTGTGTAGTCTCATGTGTGTAGTCTCATGTGGTCGACCACATACCTAAAAAATGCGACCACACGACCAAAATTTATTGGTTTTTTAGTTTTTGACTGGTTGCTTCCACACAAACTTAAACAATCACTCACCCCAACTAAATTTGACTTGTTGCTTACCTTCTCTTGGGTTTCTTCATACAATTGGTTCACTTGAGCCGGTTATGATAGAAAGACCGGTCACGACAAGAAAATGTAAGGTTAGACCGGGTTCGTGGCATGCAGGTCTTACAGTGTGTGTTTGCTTGATCTTCGTTCTTTCTCTCTTGGTTGCATTTTCATCCTTAATAAGTGGAATCAGATCTAAGATTCGACAGATCGCTACAGATCTAGAAGGAGAGAGGTGTGCAAGGTTTCATAGAGAAGGAGGAAAGATTGTCACTCGCAATCAAAGAAAGCGCCCAGTGGTTTAGATGGAATCACTGTAGTTTCAGCAACAGTAGCTTGATGCGGAAGTTATTTTTCAAACTTTTTCTTTAGTGATGCAGTTTTGTTCTCACGGAGACAAGAATTCATTGGAAAGGTAAAACATGTCTTGATTTGAAAAGAAGAAAAAAAATAAAAAAAATGTCATCATTTGTGAGACCTACATGCAAATTTTGGAGACGAAATTTCTTTTAAGGGTGGGGGAGTTGGAAGACCCGTACTCCATGTACCCGATCTAAACATCTATTTCATGTCGTAACAGATCTTCCAATCATATTAGGACTAGACGGGACGAGCGGATGACAATCAGGTACGAAAATGGATCAAAAATAGAGAAATAATTTATACCGGTCTCATGATACCGGTCTATATACTGGTCGACCGGTATGTCTGCCCAGGCATACTAGTTATATCCGAAAAAGAATCTCTGTGGGTCCTGCTTACCAAATCTCGAGCCTAGAGACTTACCTAACGTAGGGAAACTTCCTAAACTCTACCCTAGCCTATTTAAGGACCTCTAAACCTCCTTAAACCTCTTTGATTGTTATCACAAACCCTAGAGGGGAGAAAGAGATAGGAAGAGGAGAAGGAGCTAAGAAAGGTGGAAGAGGAGTCGTCGTTGGACGAAGAACACCATAGTTGTGAACCAACGGTAAGTGCTTGAACTTCTCTTATAGATGATTGATCATGACTGATCAATACCATGCAAGGCTAGGTATTGATCTAAAGCCCTTAGTTTTCCATTAAACCCTAATTGTTCGATAAACCCTAGATTCGAATTCTAGGCAAAGAATCATCGGAACTAGAACTTGAATGGAACATAAAACAACCTTAACTCGTTGCTCACGCCTAGAATGCATATGAAGAACCCTAGGGATGGGTGACCGACGGAAGACGAACAGCAAGTTGGTGGTCTTTCGGAGGCATACCGATCGACTATACCGGTTGCACTAGGTGCGACAGGTACTGCGACTGGTACCTCTCGGAAAATGGTCATTAGGGGACCGGTTGACCATACCGGTCACACCTTTCCCCACAGTGCTGCGACCAGTACCTGCAATCGATATTCACTGAGAGGGGTGTTTTCAACCCCAGTTGGTTTTTGACCAACGTAAAACCTATGGAACTAATTTTAACTGAACCCTAACAACGTGTAGGACCCTGTGATAGCAAGTTTGGATTCTGTGACGCGGAGCAAGCTAGCAATCAAGCGTCAGGTAAGAGAATCGAACCTAAACCCTAATAACTTAATAACAGTAAAACGTTGTTAATAATTATTATTCTGTGGAATGGTGTTTGTGTATACTCACATGTCATCTTTACTTTCAGTTATTATATTGTTCATGCATACTCGCTATGCTAAGATGTGATTGTTTGCCAAGTGATTATTTTCGTTAGTGTGTGGAATGGAAAGGGCCTGGGGTCTTGGATCATTCCTCACACTAGCACCTTTTTGTATCTCTTCTATCTTAGCATTCTTGGTGCGGGTAGGGTATCAGGGGGAGGAAGTGGCACTGTGGTCTCTGACCTGACCACTAGACTCGAGCCCTATCTCTATGCCATAGGGAGCTGTACTGGGATAGGGCCTACTGTGATGACATATAGGATTGGTTAGTTGCGAGCCCAGTTTGCAAGCCCTCTCCAGTAGGGGCTTACGTATTGGTATGGGTAGGACATCAGGGGAAGTGTTGGCGGTGTGTGATCTGGACACTTTAGCTCTATCCCTATTCCATGGTGAGTGCATGTGGGACAACAGTGGTGTTTGATCCATTGGACGGATTCACACACTCATGTATAGAGGTGCGGTGGCCGCCAATCATTTCTATAGCACATTGCAAACTTAAAATCAAACCAAAATGTGAATGTTATTCATGCATGTTGATTGTTGCATTGTTTGATTTTCTTACTGAGCTAAGTTGTGAGCTCACCCTTGTGTATACACCATTTTTAGATGTTGATGCAGGCTATATTGTGGAAGACTACGTGGATACTCCAGTGTATGATGGTGTTGCTGCTTTAGAAGTGCAAGCAGGGGAGGACGAGCATGACGCTTCATGTGAGTGCCATTTCTGTGTGTACCTCTAGGATATGAGTGATTTGATTTCAGTTGGATTTTATAAACGATGTAAAGCTATTTATTTACGTTTTGGTATTTTGAATAATTGGATAATTTATTTTATTTATCAATACAGGTACTCGGTTCATTTAATTTAAAACTTTCGTTGTATTTATTTATATTCTGATTATAGTTATGTGCAATGGTTTGTAATGGTGGATATAGTCTTATTGAGATCCTGGTGTGGACTGTTGGTTCAGTGGCGGTTCACTCACACTTCTGGTTCAGTCGAAATTGGGGTGTGACATCATTAGCTTTATTTTTTTGTGTTTCTTTTTAAAAGAGAATTCTCCTTTCCTGATTTTACAATCACATGTAAAGTGGGAGAATGGCTTATTTTTACGGTTTAAGTTGAGAGAAAAAAAAATTTAGTGAGAAAGAAAGAGTATATTATACGGCCTCAGGTGTACGTGCTTTGTACACCAGAAGAGACGTAGAGATTGTTGCTCTAAGGGTTTGTGGGTACTATGAATTCATTGGAAGGGGCAAATCAGACAGATTCGGTGTCGTTGGTATTGATCAGGCAGTCTTGTGCAAGATTAACGGTGATTGATGCTCTTGAAAGTTGATGGCAGACACAGAAGGTAAAGATCGGGTTACAGATGGCGGTGAAGGATTCAAACTTCTCCATAGAACCCTTCAATGGCTACAATGATTTCACATTATAGCAACAACAGGTAAAAAATATTCTTACGTGGGAGGGGACTGTTAAGGCTCTCAAGAAAAAATCTGACAAGTCATAAAATATGAAGGATGAGGAGTGGCTAGAGTTAAAGAATCTAGCAAACAACACGATCCAGTTGTTTCTGGCAGATAACACTCTTCGTGAGGTCATTGGTTTAGAGGATCTAGAAGAAGTTTGCATGAAGTTAAAGAGCAAGTACAAGTCCAAAACATTGACAAATCGATTTTTTTTAAGAAACAATTATATGGCTTTCACTTGTTAGGTGGAGTGAAATTTAAAGTGCACATTGACGAGTTTAATAGAATTCTAACAGAGTTGTCTGTTCTTGATATGAAGATTGAATAGGAGGACAAGGCACTTATCATGTTTGTCACACCTCAATTCTAGACTAACCAGTAGTGTGATGAACTGTCACAAGAACCAATGGTTCAACCAAGATCTCGTATAGATCGTACCTACCATACAAAACCAAATATACTCCACAGTAATAATCAGAGATAATAATTAAATAGAAAAAGTCTTTATAAATAATAAATTGAGGTCTAACAGTGATAAATAAATATTTAAACCCAGTTATCTCCAAATAACTCAAGACATAAAGTAAATAATCAATTACATGTTTCCTTATTCAAATAATACTAAAACTAGTAAAAAACACATTGATTGCATTCGCATGACGGATCATGCGCTTCTTCCTCAGCTTGTGTGTTCATAGCCGCCACGTATCTGTATAACGACGCATTCATGTAATCCTCCATGATGGTACCTGTTTCAACAATTAAAAATATACAACGTCGTAGGGTGAGCATACATCACGGCTCAGTGAGCAAACAAAATAATACGTAAACATATGCATGCATTCAATTTATATCTTTGGTCTAGTTTTAAGTTTACAACTGTGCTATAGAAAGGATTGGCAGCCACTGCACTTCTGTACACGAGTGTATGAATTCGTTCAATGGATTAAACACCATTGTCATCCCACATGCACCCACCATGGAATAGAGATAAAGCTAAAGTGTCTGGATCACACACCGCCAATACTTCCCTTGATGCCCTTGTAAGACCCGTACGCCACAAATTCGGTTTAACCTTACGTTCTCATGTCGTGACCGATCTTCCCATTATAATTGAATCAAGTAAACCAATTGTATGAAGAAACCATAAGATGAGGTAAGCAATAAGTCCAATTTAATTGGTATGGTTGACTGTTTAAGTTTGTGTGGAAGCAACCAGTTAAAAACTAAAAATCAGTAAATTTTGGGCCTATGGTGGAAAATTTTAGGGCTACAGTCACACCTATGGTCGACCGTAGTGAGACCGTATGACCTATGGTCGCATGTTTTGGTGGTATGGTCAACGATTTATGCGACCGTATGATCGACCATACAAACCCAGAACCAACTCCGTGTTTAGGAAACTTTCCTAATTTGAGGAGGACTCTTTCCTAATTAAAGTGAGACTCTATATGGATATTTTTCCTCTATATAAGGGATGTTCCTTAGCCTCTCTCACTCTTTTAGAACCCATATTGAAGCTCTAAACCTAAGAGAGAAAGAGAGAGAGGAAGAGAAGGAGAAGGAGATTTGGAGAAGAAGGTTGAAAGGAAGGTTTTGCAGAGAAGAGTTCTATCTCTCTATAACAAGCTTAAGGTATGGACTTGAATCTGTAGGATAGATCAGATAGGATAGGTTCTTTTCCATCAAATTGTGTGTTGAATCTAATGTAACGATTTCAGTTATGGAATTTCTAAGCAAAACCATGAGAGAATAGAGGATAAACTATGATCAAAGGTCATAGAATGATTTTAGGATGAATCCCATTGATGATCAATGAGGAGAAACTCATTTGAGAAGTAAAAATTAACTTAACTATGTATGGTCACAGCTATGGTCGACCATAGGATGAGAAAAGAGTCCACCACAACCATTCGAGATGAATTCAGGAAACATACGATTGCAAGTACGATCGCATGTAATGCGACCATAGGTGTAAGACCCTCACTCTACTAACTTGGTCTAACCGTGTCGTGCTAGGTCTTTCCATCATTCCTGGACCAAGTGGACCGAGCGTGTGAAGATAGATCACAAACCAGGTATAAGAATCGAGTTAAAAACACTGAAAACCTACCTAAGGTCGCATAACTGGGTAGGTATGGTCGACCATAAGGAAGGGAACAAAAATCTCAAATCCAGAACCCCACGATCGATGATTTCGACCCTACGATTGACGGTTTATGCGACCGTATGATTGACCGTGAGATCAGACTCTGAGTTTTGGAAACTTTCCTAAACTAAGGGATTGCTTTCCTAATTGAAAGAGGATTCTATATGGAGAGTTTTTCTCTATATAAAGGAAACCCCTCAGTCTTTTTTCACTCTTTTAGAATATTAGTAAAGCCTAGAGAAAGAAAAGGAAGAGAAGGAAGAGAAGGAAAAGAAGAAAAAGCTAAGGAGAGGAATTTGCTGAGAAGAGATTGGCTCTCTATCACAGGCAAAGGTATGAAACAAATCTCTGGAGATGTAAACTTTAAGAAATAAAACTTCTATGGAAGATAGGCAATATCAACCTATTATGATCTATGTGATTCCTTAAGTAATTTACAAGGATAACCATGGGGGATGAGTTTGATGGTTAGGGTTGATAAGAAACTACTAAAGATGGCCATACGATAACCTTAGAATAAACCCCATTAAAGATCAGATGAATTGACCCAGGAAGAACTCGAATTGCATGTAGTCTGTGACCAAAAATCTCAAGGTCGTAGCTATGGTCAACCATAACATGACCAGCATGACCAGAGGATCGACCATAGGCATTCGGAAAGATTTCAGAAACCATATGGTCGCAGCTACTATCGCACCATATGCAATCGACCATAGGCAGTAAGGTTAATACAGTATGAGACCATAGGACCAATCAGACACCTATCAGTGCTCTGTTTCGATTTCCAATTACTGTGACATGTCACATATGAACCCTAACTTAAATTCATATAACTTTTAGGTTGTTAAATCAATTCAAATAGAATTTCAAGCCTTAGAAGGAGATCGAGTATTGCTAACAGGTGAGGGAACATGTAAGACCCACATGCCACGAACCTGGCCTAACCTTACATTTCGTGTCGGGATCCGTCTACATATCATGGTCGAGCCAAGTGGACCAAGTGTGTGAAGAAACCCAAGGCCCAATATGAAAATTTACCCAAAAACAGTCAAAATGATTGTAGGGTCGCATGTTTTAACAGGCAGGTCCGACCCTCCCATCGACCCTCACCATCGACCCTCGGTACTCGAGAAAAACAGCACGAACCGAAAATTTGGAAAACTTCCTAATTTCGATTGGAACCTTTCCTAAACTCAATGAGACTTATTTTGGGAGGTTTTACTCTATAAATAGGACGTCCCTAAGCCTCTTTCAATCCCTTTTACAACCCTAATTGGATTGAGAGAAAGAGAAGAGAAGGAAGAGAAGAAGAGAAGGAAAACTTGAAGAAAAGACTAAGGAAGAAGAGGAAATTCAGAGGAACTCTGAATCTCAGCAAAACTAAGGTATGAATACATTCCCCATGATTTATTTAAGACTTTAGAATGGTTTATGAAGAGGATATGACTTAGAAGAAACCCAAATCATCCATCCATGGTTAGGTTTTCATGGAAAACCATGGAGGAGATCATTAAAATCATGTAGGTGAATAAAGTATAGTTCTAAACCATAGAACATGTATAGAATGGATTGTGGAAGTAAGCCATAGGACCCAACCATGAAAGAGAAAATGAAATCTGATATTTTCGACTCAAACCATGGAGCGTCGCACCTAGGGTCGATGGTAGATCCGACCCTAGCATCGACCCTCAGTCTTCGGGAAGTTCAGATTAGGGGGAGGGTCGCACCTAGGGTCGATCAGGACTCCGACCCTACCTCCGACCCTCAGTTTACAGAATGATTTTTAAATTTAGAATTAATTCTAATTAAATTATATTGACTTTGTTAGGTCTTCTAGCAATATAATAACATTATAAAGGTGATTCTAAAGCTTGAAAGAGTATCTATTAACAAGCTAAGGTGAGGAAACAAAACTCTAAACTAATTAGGTAATAACAAACTGTTTTCTTTTTCTTGAGTCCAATGCCATGCTTGATTCTATGCGAATATGTTTGTAATGTGCATACAACATGTCATCCAATATTTCTATTACTTGTTCATGCATATTTACTTTATTATTTATAACATGATGATGATGATGATGATGATGATAGGAATAGGCATGTGATTGTATGTGTGTGGTTGGTGTACTTGATGCGAGCGAGTATCAGGGGAGGTGTGATGAGAACGTCAATAAACGTTAACCTTTGGCGGGTCTCAGCACTTTAGCTCTATCTCTAACTCAAGTCTTGTGCATTAGCATCATCGTATCGCCATTACTTTAGCAGAACTATTATGTCGTAGAGTATCAGGGAGGTGGTCTCGGTCCTTGTAGTTCTCGACTCTACCGGGGGCCTTAGCTCTATCTCTATGGACATTCGAGGGATCTTGGGGTGAGGCCTTGGATACCTTGTTTGACATTAGGATTGGTTAGTTGCGAGCCCGGGGTTGCAAACCCTCGCCCGGAGGGGCTTACGTGTTGGTATGGCACTATATAGCAATAAACGTTAACCTTTGTTGTATAATGTCATGATTAGGGTGGATGGGGACGACAATAAACGTTAACCTTTGGGTGGACTTCCACACCCTGTGTATAGAGGCGGGGTCAATAAACGTTAACCTTTGACCACCCAACCTTTCTATTGCGCATTGTAAACTATAAACCAGACCAAAGATATGAATTGACTGCATGCATATGTATTGTTGCATTGTTTTGTTTACTCACTGAGCTCAAGTTGGAGAGCTGACCCTCGCGCGTGCAATTCTTTTTAGTTTCTGATGTTGCAGGTATTATGATTTAAGATTTTGTCTATACGCCAACATATGCATGGGTGGAGGCTATGAATGAGCAAGCTGTGGAGAACGAACATGGTTCATTAAGCGAGCGTTTCAGCGATGGATACGTTTAGTGTTTAGTTTTCGTATTTGGATATTGTAATATGTATTAAGTTATGTTTTGGTTACTTGGAAATAAATAGAATATTAATTATTTATCATGTTTAGACTTCAGTTCATTATCTGTAAGACTTCCGTTATTTATTTTATTACCTCTGATTAATGTGGAATGTGTTTTGATTTATCATATGTGGGATAGCCTATTTTGAGATCCTAGTTGAACCGTTGGTTTATTGACGGTTCATCACACCATTCCGAATGGTACGGAATTGGGGTGTGACAACTTGGTATCAGAACATCTCGTAGGCCTTACCCATTAAACCTGAATACTTCCACTGGAGTCCATGAACTGAGTTAGGATAAATTAAAAGCTTTAATACAAACAAACCATAAGCACCTGTGTTGGTTGAGACAGAAATTAAACAAGACGATAATGTACATATAAAAGGTGGAACCATATATATACACTCATACAGAAAGAGAAGACCAAAAATTATCCTAATAAACAAATAATATAGGGTATTATCTATAAGTTGGGTAGTTATCCAAGTATACAAGGATATACTACAGTAGCAAGAAGGGAGCATCTGTATAGCAGATAATTAGAATACCGAGTTGGTACTTCACAAGATGTGAAACTCGATGTATGACAGAGAGAGAAGAAAAATGGCTAGTAATGCCAAAACCCCTGTAGAGATAAAGGAAAAGATCTCGGGCTAAATCCAACAGAGATAAGAGAATAATGGCCAAACATTAAGAATAAGAGCAACTATAAAGAAGCTTAAGCTGTACTCCTGGGTGACGTGGAGACTCAGGGTGAGATCTACCACAAGCTGATCCATTACCCGTTGAGCATTAAGAAGAGGTTGAAACTTGACCCCACCACTATCTGGGTCGAGAATGGGTAATGAAAACTCATATGAGTAGATACTAAATAATGATAGTCAGATTGGAGAAAATGAGAGGAGGTGAACAACCAGGCCACTCCAGCCAACCACCTGGACTATTAAGTACCTTGGTTATGGTTGTCATAAACTTGACCCAATAAAATACAAGAGCAACAACAGATGAGACCGACTATGCAAGTTGCTACCCAAGTTGCTGATGCTACATCAACACCTCCGGGTCGAACAAAGTATGGTACCAATTGGTAGCATCACTGTACCCCAACACATGTTAGCTATAACACAGTGCTTACCATACAGTAAGTCCCAGTAATGCATACCCAGTGCAGAAGTTTAGTGCACAACAAGCAGTATATCAAGGTGGTTAACCTTACCAACCACCGATGTATGGGATAGTTGCAATGATCCGACCAAGGATTGAAGAATATTTTCTGAAGACGAAGCCTTAAACGTTTTCAGTAGAGGACCAAATCTAATTGTGGCCATATAACTGGATATGATTATATAGGATGCGGTGCATTATTGATTTACTCTTATGATTATAGAGGATGCACATACCAGATTTTAAACTCTCGTGTCTTGACAGGATACCTTCTTGATTTAACCAGTCAATTGGAGTTACATATATTGTTTCTTTAGTATTAGTCCTGATTATACCAATCTGCACCATTCTCATGATCGACAACATGAACAGAGATACGAACTGAATGAACAGTTAAATGCTTAATCATGTTGAGCGTACATCTACTGATTTATACCTGATTTATTGATGTACGAAAATTTTTTCCAGATTTATACCTGATATACTGATGTATGATATCTTCTTCAGATTTATTCCCATAGTGCCTTGACCAATGGCATTATATATACTCAATAGAACCTATAACCATGAGGTCAAGAACTGTAGAACCTCTATTTTCATATATTTGGACCACCGTGCAATTTAATGATCTTTTGATGCCGGTTGGATTACCACAGATTTACTCTTGATCCTTGAAACCTAGATTCACTAGATAAAGCAAGTGGTTGTCATTATGATAATTGAAAGAAGGAAAAGAATTATTTTAGATGCACATTCTGATTCATAAACTCCCTGACCTTTGTTGATAAAGATGTTTAGTGATAATGGGATTATTGGAAGGAAGATGATTGGATTCAGATTAAATGCTATAGCCAAGGAGACCTCCGATGAAGTAATGGAGAATCTATTTTGAGATTTCTAAGTGGATGGATATGAATCATGTCTATAAAAGAGTGCATGAGCAAAAAAAAAAAAAAGTGAGAACTATCAAGGGTAGCCAGTAAAGAAATAGATAGCACCCTAGTAGAGTTAAAGATGGCTATATCGGTATGAATTTTGACAAGGTAGAATATTCCTAAAGGCAAATTTAAGAGTGGATACAAGGATAAAGTCATGGCATAAGTAGTACTCGATTTAATACAATGATAATTGAGTTATGCTCAATGTTGAGGGATATGATTAAGTAAAGACCAAAAGAGTTTGGCTGAATTAATGAATTTTGAGCATATTCCCTAATGCTTAGACTTGGGATATGTAATGAGTAAATAGTCAAAAGATGCTTTTTGAGATATATAATAGAATGATAAAAGGAGGTGTGAGCTAATGAGCTTTTTGGGATATATGAGATTTCAAGTAATAGTCTTTGAAAAACTAAGAGAGAAAGGAACTACACGAGCTCTTAAGACCTTACATCAGATTTTGCTAGTTCAAGTACTTTTGGCCTAAATGTTGTATTAGATGAGTGTTATGAATAATGTCCAAATAGTATGGATGGATGAAATTTGGACGCAACCTAAATAAACTTGAGATGACAGACTTTGACGTCATCTTGGGAATAGATTGGTTGTCTCAACACTCTACAAAGTGATTATGTGCATAGAAGGGGTTATCATTCAAGAATAAAGATGGCATATAATTTGCTTTTATTGGAAGCATATTGCCTAGTAAGCAGAAGCTGATCCTCTCTATGCTAAGGGCGAAGAGATGCCTTGAAGAGTAATGAGTTGGATATATGGTATCTGTGGTATACGTTACCAAAGAAGCACCACAGATGGAAGATACTGATGTGATGCATAAATTTTCTGATGTATTTTTAGGAGAGTTACCTAGGTTACCATCTGATCATGCGATCGAGTTCGTCATCGACTTGTTACCCAGGACGATACTTGTGTCATAGGCACCTGTAGAGTAGCTCCTATGGAGTTGAAGAAATTGAGACTCAACTACAAGAGTTATTAGACAAGGGTTCTAATCGGCTAAGTATTGCATCATGAGAAGCGCCAATGCAATTCGTAAAGAAGAAGGATGGTAGTGTTGTCTGCGTATAAACTACCGAGAATTTAACAAGCTCACGAACAAGAATCGATATTCACAACCTCAGATTGATGACTTGTTTAAACAGTTGCAAGAAGCAAAGGTATTTTCTAAGATTGATCTTTGATCAAGATATCATCAGCTGAAGAATTTGGATAGCGATATCTCGAAGACAGTTTTTAGAACTAGGATTGGCCAATTATGAGTTCTCGATTATGATGTTTGGATTAACCAATGCCCTTACATCTTTTATGAAGCTGATGAACTGGGTGTTTCATGACATGTTGGACACGTCGGTCATGATTTTCATAGATGATATTTTGGTTTATTCCAAGAATGAAGCAACTCATACAACGGATTTTAGAACAGCTTCACAACAGCTGATAAGTGAAAAGTTTATTGCCAATTCCAAGGAATATGAGACCTGATTAAACAAAGTGATCTTCTTAGATCATGTAGCATCATAAAAAGGGATTAAAGTGTACCCTATTAAGATAGAAGCAATTGTAGGGTGAGAAACACCTGAAGAATATTGCAGAGATCAGAAGTTTCTTGGGTTTAGCTGGTTATTACAGACGATTTTGGAGGACCACTCTAAGATCGCAATACCTCTTACCAAGCTAACCAGGAAAGGAGATGAGTTTAATTGACTGACAAGGGTGAAGAATATTTCTAGATTCTAAAGTAAGATTGATATCAGCTCCCATCTTGATCGTTCTGGCACCAGGGAAACCTTTTACCCTATCCATCGAAGCTTTCGGATTGGATCTAGGATGCGGGTTGATGCAAGGTAGATAAGCAATTGCACATGCTTCAAGAAAAATTGAAGGAGCATGAAAAAAATTACCCTACTCGTGATTGAGAATTATCGGTGAGGAATTGTGTAATCAAGACTTGGAGACATTACCTATACAGAGAAGAATTTTAGATTAAATCGGATTACAAGAGTTTTATTTATCTCTTCATCAGAGAGGAGTTAAACATGAGGATAAGGAGATGGTTGGAATTGCTCAAGGATTAAGACTGTGATATTCAGTGTCACCTGAGCAAGGCTAATGTAGTAGCTAAGGCTTTAAGCAAAAGGAAATTACGAAGTCCGAAGAAGGACCCAGTATAAATGCTGCCTTATGTTTCACAGCAACAGATTCAGATTTGGAAGAAGAGTAATATATAATAGAAACTCGTGATGATCCAATTGAGTGAGAACTTAGGGATGAAGAAAAAGTAGTAATTTTGTTATATCTGTATATAATAACGGTACAAGAAGACTTAGAGAAAGAAAAACCTAACCCTGACTTACTTTGGATGCGGAGACAGTACTCAGATACAGAGGTAGACTCTGAATACATGAAGGTGAAGACTCGGATATTATGAAGAGGATAAGGATAAGAGCCATTGTACTCCATATTCAGGATATCCTGGAGTACCAATATGTATCATGACCTGAAGAGATAACAAATGTGGCTTAGTGCATGTTCCAGTGTCTAAATTATCAACAAGTAAAGGCTGAAAGACAAAGACTAACATGGCTCACAGTAACAACTATCGGAGCCAGTCTGGAAGGGGAACTGCATTACAATGAACTATGTCACCGGTATACCACTGATTCCTAAGTCATTAAAAAAAAACCCATAAAATACCTCTTTCCTCCTATAGATTCTACCTCGAACAGAAGGCGGAGATAGAGCTGGCGGCGTCGAACTCGATCAGAAGGAGAATATGGAGATGACGATGGAGAAAGGAGATAGAATCGAACTGATCAGATAGAGGTACCTTAGGGTTAGGATTAGGGAAATAGAGATGGAGGAGAGGAGATTGTTGTGATGTTACCTGAGATGACCATATAGCAGCAGCGACAAGCATGCAGAAGGCGGAGATGGAGGAGTTGGCGGCGGCGTCGAACTGTATCAAAAGGACAATATGGATGACGATGGAGAAGGAGATTGCCGAACTGATCAGATATCGATGGAGGTAGGTTAGGATTTGGCAGAAATAGAGATCGACGGAGGTGGAGATGCCATTGAACCGATGAAGAAGGAAACGGCTTGAATAAATGGCGTGCAGTGGGAAAACATTGGGAATATGGAGAGAAACAGTTACAGAAGATCCGACGGTTCTTAAGAACCGTCACATACCTGCAGCAAGCCGCGGGAAAGTAAAAAAAAATGAAAATGTCGAGGGAATCCGTTGGGATATACGACGGGACTGAAATCTCACCCTAAATGTATATCTATATACGACAAAAATTAATTCCCGTTGTAACTATATATCTATATACGATGGGATTTAATTCCCGTCGCTACTATATATCTATATACGACGGAAGTTAATTCCCATCGTAACTATGTATCTATATACGACGGGACTTACTTTCTGTCTAAAATGTATATCCATATAAGACGGAAAATAATTTCCGTCGTAACTACCTATATATATACGACGATAAGTGATTTCTGTCATTACTACATATCTATATACGACGTGTACAACTGCTCCGTTGTAATTACGGATTGGCGGGAACACTGCGGAAAAAAAAATACATACGCGCGTAGGAATTAGGTTATACATGACTCCATGTATAATTCTGTCATATTTAAGTGGTTATATAAGACGGATAAATAATTTCATCTTAAATATAAATTATTTAAGATAGTTACATAGAACCGTCGTTAATTTCCGTCACAAAAAACCATTTTTGTTGTAGTGAATTTAAGTGTTTTTTAGTCGATTCTCTTACCTGATCTCGTGGTTTCTTCACACAATTGATTTACTCGATTCGATTATGATGGGAAGACCTAACACAATACAGTTAGACCGGGTTAGAAGAGTGCGGGTGTCACACCCTAATTTCGACTGAATCAGAAGTGTGAGTAAACCGCCATTAAATCAATGGTTCACACCAGGATCTTGATAAGACCAGGTCTACTTACATAAACCATTACACATAACCATAATCAGAATATAAATAGATACAGCGAAAGTCTTAATTAAATGAACTAAGTATTCTATTGATACTTAAATAAATTATCCCAATTATTCAATAAACTAAAACATAAATAAATATATTTACATTATTTACAAAGTCCAACTGAAATAAAATAAAATAAACTAAATCATCCTAGAGGTACACGCAGTAAGGGCACTCGCATGAAGCGTCATGCTCGTCCCTCCTGCTTGTACTTCCAGAGCAGCAACTAAGTCCTCCACAATATAACTTGTATCAGCATCTAAAAATGGTGTGTATACAAGGGTGAGCTCACAACTTAGCTCAGTAAGAAAATCAGACAATGCAACAAGCAATATGCATAAATATCATTCACATTTGGTCTGGTATACTTATACAGTGCTATGGTAAGGTTTGGCAGCCACCACACCTCTATGCACGAGAGTGTGAGCATGCCCAATGGATCACACACTGTTGTCGCTCCACATCACTCACTCCGATATAGAGATAGAACTGAAGTCTGGTGGGCAAACTGCACCTCCATCCCATGTCTCCCCCTAATACCCTCTACCGTACCAATACCTACACCCCTATTGGTGAGGGCTTGCAAGTGAATTCATTACTAACCAATCATATATGTCATCATAGTAAGCCCTATCCCAATACAGCTCCTTATGGGATAGAGATAGGGCTCGAGTCTGGTGGCCAGGTTAGAGACCACAATGTCACGTCCTCCCCCTGATACCTTACCCGCACCAAGCATGCTAAGATAGTAGCAATATGAAAATGTGTCAGTATGAAGAATGATCCAAGATCCCATGCCTTTCCCATTCCATACACCAACGAAAACATTCACATGCCTAACACACAATCTTAGCATAGCGAGTATGCATGAACAGATATAGTAATTGAAAGTAAAGATGACATGTGAATATGCATAAAAAATACTCCATAGAAACAATGTTATTAACAAGGTTTTACTGTTATTAATTAATTAGGGTTTAGGTCTAATTCCCTTACCTAATGCTTGATTGCTAGCTTACTCCACATCATAAAGTCCAATCTCGCTATTACAAGGTCCTACACGATGTTAGGATTTAGTTAGAATTAGTTTCATAGGTTTTACATTGGCCAGAAACCAACTAGGTCAAAAACCAACCCATTCTAGACATATCGGTCCCATATATCGGTCGCAGGTCACTGTACAGTGACGTGACCGATATAGTTGACTGGACAGCCTTGGCAGGCTACCTGAGAGGTATCGATCGCATATACTGGTCGCACCTAGTGCCACCGGTATGGTCAATCGATATGCCTCTAGAAGACCACCAACTTGGTGTTTGTCTTTCGTCGATCACCCATTATGATTTCTAGGGTTCCTCCTATACATTCTAGGCCTGAGCAATGTTTTAGAGTTTGTTTTATCTTCCATTCAAGTTCTATGTTCCAAGAAACCTTAGTTTAGAATTCAAATCTAGGGTTTATCAACCGAATTAGGGTTTAACGGTAAATTAGGATTTTAGATCAATACCTAACCTTGCATGTTATTGATCAATCATCAACAATACTTAACCTAGAGAGAGGTATGGGCACTTACCATTGATTCACGAACTATGGTGTTCTTCGTCCAATGAAATCCCCTCTTCTACCTTTCTTAGTTCCTTTCTTCTCTTCAGATCTCCTTCTCCTCTCTAGGGTTTGTGAGAATCAATCAAAGAGGTTTAAGGAGGTTTAGGAGTCCTTATATAGGCTAGGATGGAGTTTAGGGAAGTTTCTTACGTTAGGAAAGTCTCTAAGGTTGAGATTTGGCATGCGAGACCCACAGAGACCTTTTTCTAGATCTGACTAGTCTACCTTCACAGACATACAGGTCGACCTGTTTGTAAACCGGTATCATGAAATCGGTATAAAAATTATCATCAGTTTTTGATCAAATTTCATACCTAATTGTCATCCGCTCGTCTCGTCTAGTCCGATTATGATTGAAAGACCTGTTACGAAGTAAAATAGAGGTTTAGATCAGGTTCATGGAGTGTGGGTCTTATAGCGGGTCTTACAATGTTGGCCTCATTACCTCCTTTATTTGATCATATTGTGATTACACTATTGTTTGGTAATGATATTCTCAAACTAAAAGATGTTATTGCTGCTTTGCTGATGAATGAGACATGGCAAAAAAATAGTGGTGAAGGGACGTCAGATGAGGGTAATGCCTTGGTTACAGTTGGTGGTCAGGGTAGAGGAAGGTCAAATGGGAGACAGGAATATGGCAAGAATAGGGGTTGCTTCAAGTCACAAGGTCGTAAAATAATTTGTTATTATTGCGATGAGGAAGATCATGTAAGAAGGAATTGTCCAAAGCGTAAGGAGGATAAAAAGGAAAAAGAAGACAAAGAGAGTGGAGAAAAATCATCAACTGCTGGTGTCATGGAAGAGTGGAGTGATGGAGATGTCTATCTCACTTTTCATTAGGTATGGATACTTTAGACTGAATTTTAGATTCAGGTTGTTTATTTCATATGTGTACAGTTAGGGAGAAGTTGCTACATATCATGCATGTGATAAGGGTACGGTCAGAATGGCAAATGATGCTGAAAGCAAGGTTGTCGGGATTGGGACTGTACGGATTCACATGTTTGACAGGATTATGCAAACTGTAACTGGGGTTAGACATGTGTCGAATCTGAGAAAGAATTTGATTTCATTGGGAACACTGAATGCAAGAGATTATAGATATTCATCTGAAGGTGGAATTCTTAAGGTCTCCAAAGGGGCCATGGTTGTGATGTAGGGACAGATGATTAAAAATCTATACAGACTTATAGGGATTGTTGAAGCAAATGATGATTCTGTTGGAACTCAAGAAAGGGGTACAGATGGAAGACAGAGACTGATTGAAGTTCAAGTTTTGAACAAGTACAAATCTTGAAAGAAGCGAGTTTATTTTGCTTTGGATTTTGTGAGTAGAAGTGATCTCTCCAGTGATGTTGCAGTAGTGGGAAAAGGTGGAGTCGCATCACATCATACGGTGGTGAGATGTAAGGGATACCCGGACGGGGGTGGGGTATGCTGGTTGGGTGTAGTAGTTTGGTAAAGACGAGTTTACAACATCAATGGGTTCTTCTTTAAGGTGGCTTGCAAAATCCAAGCCAGGTGGAAATTTGTTAAGTTGTATTCTGTGCAGTCTACACAGTTCTAGAGTTGTACTTGTATTAGGGTTTGGGCCTATTACATGTACAGGGGTGAACTTGTAATTATGTAGGATTAATGTTTCTAGGGATCCCTATATATTGTCTCTATAGGAAAAACCCTAGGTAAGGTCTGAGCAAAGAAGAATACTTTGTCAACTAAAAAGAGGTGTAGAGCTTTCTTGTAAATAAAGAACTCTCTGTTTTTCTATGGTGGAGGTAGGCATTCCAGATTGAGTGCTGAACCATAGCAAATCTTATGTTGTGTGTGTTTACTTGATCTTCGTTCTTTCTCTCTTGGTTGTGCTTTCATCCCTAATACCAAGCACTCTGAATCACCCCCATAAATAATACTAACATCGGATGTTCCCTTAAGATACCTGAATATTCGTTTCACTACATCCCAATGCTTTTTCCCAGGTTAAGCAATATATCTACTCACAATACTAACTGCATGCACAATATCAGGCCTTGTGCACACCATCGCATGCATCAAACTCTCTACTGCACTAGCATAGGGTCTTCTGGACATATATTCTATCTCTGCTTCTATCTGAGGTGCACAAGCTGTAGAAAGATGGAAATTTGTAGACGAATGAGTATTCACAGGTTTTGCTGTTGTCATACCAAAATGTGATGAAAGCTTATGAATATAGCTCTTCTATGACAAGAAAAACTTCTTCTACTTGTGATCCCTGATAATCTCCATACCCAAAATATTTTGGGTAGCTCCCAAATCTTTCATATCAAATTTTACACTAAGAAGTGTTTTCAACTTCTTAATTTATGTCATGTCTCGAGCTGCAATGAGCATATTATCTACATACAAGAGCAAGTAAATAAGCGAGCCATCAATAACTCCCTTATAATAAGCACAACAGTCATACGGACTCCTATTGTACTTGTGCTTTACCATAAAGCCATCAAACCTCTTGTACCACTGTCTCAGCGACTGCTTCAAACCATATAAAGATTTCTGAAGTCTGCAAACATGATCTTCCTTACCCAGGAATTGCCTAGTGTGGTTTGGTCATATCGCACTACACAGCGGACTGCCACAGGAGCTACTCCTTTCAAATTAGCCTTCGGTTTGGAAGCTGTCATTCCTGTCGAAGTGGTAGAAAAAAGTTACAGGGTACTGAAATTCCAGGAAAAAACTAATAAAGATATCCTGTTGATGGACTTGGATTTAATAGAGGATGTTCGTGAGACCACGCGGTTGCGAATGACAGCCTACCAACAAAAAACAGCAAGATACTACAACTCCAGGGTGAAGAAGAATACGTTTCAAGTGGATGACTTAGTCCTACGAGCAACATCTGTTACTATCCCTACTCA